>ML393453.1:74907-91573 GCA_005239525.1 Nicotiana knightiana
AAAACAAAAAAACTTTCAATTCAAATGAAAAATACAAAAATATAAAGATACTATTAGGATTATATATATATATATATATATATAATCCTAATAGTATCTTTATATTTTTGTATTTTTCATTTGAATTGAAAGTTTTTTTGTTTTTTTATTATATTTTTTATTTAAAATAATTTTAAAATGCCAACTTTGTTGGAACTTTGTCCTAAAAATCTATACTTAACATCTTAGTGTTATACAACTTGGAATCATATAATTATTTACTTTTCTTTTTATGTGTGTGTGTGTATATATATATATATATATATATATACACACACACACATAAAAAGAAAAGTAAATAATTATATGATTCCAAGTTGTATAACACTAAGATGTTAAGTATAGATTTTTAGGACAAAGTTCCAACAAAGTTGGCATTTTAAAATTATTTTAAATAAAAAATATAATAAAAAAACAAAAAAACTTTCAATTCAAATGAAAAATACAAAAATATAAAGATACTATTAGGATTATATATATATATATATATATATAATCCTAATAGTATCTTTATATTTTTGTATTTTTCATTTGAATTGAAAGTTTTTTTGTTTTTTTATTATATTTTTTATTTAAAATAATTTTAAAATGCCAACTTTGTTGGAACTTTGTCCTAAAAATCTATACTTAACATCTTAGTGTTATACAACTTGGAATCATATAATTATTTACTTTTCTTTTTATGTGTGTGTGTGTATATATATATATATATATATATATACACACACACACATAAAAAGAAAAGTAAATAATTATATGATTCCAAGTTGTATAACACTAAGATGTTAAGTATAGATTTTTAGGACAAAGTTCCAACAAAGTTGGCATTTTAAAATTATTTTAAATAAAAAATATAATAAAAAAACAAAAAAACTTTCAATTCAAATGAAAAATACAAAAATATAAAGATACTATTAGGATTATATATATATATATATATATATATATATCTTTGTACTTTTTGATGAATTTAAAATTATAATTTAGTAAAAAAATATTACTTTATTTAAATTTTAAATAAACTGCAGAATTTGAAAACTAATCAAATAAATATTACAGTAAAAAGGAATGTACGAAAAGAGAGGAATAGAGATAATTTTATGATATTTATATTTTAAATTAATTAAAAAATAAATTAATAACACTCAAGACAATTATCAATAGTACCAAGTACTTGTTAATTCAATAATAAAAACAAAAAGGATCAAACAATTTATTTGATTACTATATGATGTGTATTATTTAATTTTGTATAGATTGTGTTATATTTCTATATATTATATTAAATAATAAAATACAACTAATATTTATTAAGTTAATATAATATATTAAACTATAATTGTATAAATTAATATTTGGTCAAATTATCCACGCATCACTCGGGTTCTTATACTAGCGATGAGAAGGGAAAGAGATCTCAACAAGCAAATTCATTGTAATTAAATTTTGGTTTGAGTGTACAAGCAAATGAAATGCCGATGACAAAAGATCGACTGGAACAGAAACAAAACAGCAACAAAACGAACAATCATCAACCGAAAATCGTGAATCAAACTGGGAACACTGATCGAAGACTCGACCGGCATCCTCGTCGTTGACTGGAAAAACCTTATAACCAACTCAAAAAGTCCGGCAAAATATTATTTTGAAGAAGCTCTTTGGTTTAGTGTAGTAATCGAGAGTGTGCGCAGAGGCGGACCCATGTGTATGGGTGAGGGGTCACTGGATCCCGTAAATTTCGGTCAAAATTTTGTATATATACACATAAATACCTTGAAAATGATTAATTTAAAGCAGTTGACACCTGAACACTAAAAACATTTAGGGGTACTGATTGAATAGAATAATGTGCTCATGGCGTAAAAATTTTGAGTCCGACTTTGAGTGTGTGTATGTCGGATGAGACAGTGGGTTATGTGATGGTTAACAGATGAAAGGAAAGTTCTTAAAAAAAAAGAAGAAGGTGAAATCGAAGAGGACAGAGACGGTGGTTATGGATCTAGGGAGTTTTAATTTAGTAGGACCTGCTGATATGAATAAAATATTCGAAGAGTTAGCTGAATTCTGACAAGTTTGTTAATATTAGGGGTGATCTAAACGAAAAGTATAACGAGTGACGAATGTAAACAATACTATTGTAAAATGACAAATTCAGACCTTTTCCCTTAATTTTAAAACGAATGTTAGAAGGTGAAATGATTTTCACACATTTAAAATATATGTAATTTTGCAACAGGCATTTAAATTTTAATCCATATTCAATTCTTAATTAAATGGGTTAAAGTGTTACTTATTTTACAAACAAATGACCTTCTCCTTGTGCAACTTCGAGCACACAAAAATTGTAGATAATTGAACAGCCTAGCCTTGATATCTCAACATCGATAAAGAGTATAATTGCTGTATTTGAGTTACTATACGATACCTAAATAGATATCCTTTTAATTTCTTTTTTCTATGTTTGAGTTGCGACTCACATTTCAATCAAAATATATGTTATTACTATAGAGTAATACTTTAATCTAGGTTATTATTCTGTTACTCCCTCTGGTTCACTTTAATTGATTTTTATCTGTTTTCACCAGTATTTTAAAAGGTGTTTCAGGGCGATTCCTGGGGCGAGGCGCACCAAATTAGGGGAGTTTTTGTGGTGAGGTGTAAGCCCAAGAGACTTTTTCAAATAAAAATAAAATTTGTTGAATAAGTCCCTTAATATAATACTCAAATTCTCAAAAGTCAGCTTGTAATTACTTCAAACTGTTTAAAAAGGAACTGCAACATTAAATTTAAGTCAAGAACTTTTTTTATTGCTAGAAGTCCTAATTTATGGTCTTTTCAATTATTTATCTTGTCTACTAGTCTGCTACTATCTCCCAAAAGCAACGTACAATCAATTTTTTTTTGTTGCAAATATAAAGAAAACTCATTCTCCTCCACAACAACAATTTGAAAGTTCAAATGGTAGGTTAGTTATCCTTTTTGTTCCAACTCAAGTTACTTGTGCTTGTAACCAGCATATAATGAATTATTTTGACTAGTTTTTATGGGGATGAAGTATATATATATATATTACTTTTTTATAATTTTCTTCAAGTTTTATGTAATTCTACCTATTTAAAAATATTTAATGTAATTATATTATTTTATAAAATAATAAAGTAAATATTTTTTATTGGCATCTGATTTCTGATTTTTCTTTATTTTATAATGGATGAAAAAACATACACGGACAAACCATTTTCTTCCGCACAATGCAGTAACTTTTTGGGAATATGGTGATAAAAAGTAAGGAGAGAAAGTGGGCGGGAACTGTTTGACCAAAAAGTATAATGTTTTTTGCTAAACCAATTAAAAAATAAATAAGATGAAAGACAAATCTTCGTCAAGCACAATAAATCTTAGATCCAGTCACGTGTTTAAACAGTAACGTCCACTAGCGCATAGAACCAATTATCAGATTATTAAATGAAGCTTTTGAGAATAAATGAAGGGGCAATAGCGAGCAATAAATATGAAAAATGACAATAAATATAAATAGGAAGAACGATTCACCCAAATATTGAATGATGTAGATGATTCTTCCTTCTGACAACAACGTGTGACAAATAGATATGAAAATGGACAAAGCTTTCTCGGATCGTGTGAGTGGAAAGACAGAATAAACAACAAAATCAATCACTGTGGAAAGATAAGCTTTTGTATTATATCCCAAGAGTCAACTTCTTACAAGAGTTCTTATCAGAGTGAATATCACCTGCCTTTTTGCCCCATATCTTTGACTATTTATAAAGGATATTCCCAAGAAACCTAAAAAGTACAGCCAGGAAAATATTCAATAGAATATTCCTTTTAGTAATTCCAAGACTATTCTAGCTGTTGTTCCTATGCTTCTCTATTCGACCTCGGCCTTGATATCTTGCTCGGCGACCCCTCGCTGCTGGGCCCTGCTCGATCTCGGCCATAATTTTCACACTTGTTCACTCCTATTCGCTGAATTTCCTCAGTCAGATTTTGACCCATACAGTTAGTCCCTCCGCTTATTGAGGTCGTCTTTTGGTCGACCTCAATGAGCAGACTTTATCAACAATAATTCTGGAGAAATCCCGACGTGATGGCCGAGCATAAGTGATTGTTGCCGAGATGGTGACATGTCGCTCTGAGAGTTGTGGTCAATAAGGTTGGTACAGGGTGACGTCACGGTCGCATGCTCTGCATCATTTCTCGAGCCCCTATCTCTTCGATTCTAGGGCCACTAACGGTTATTTCCACCGATTTGAGCTCCCCGATTGTCTATAAATAAAGGGGGGAAAACCTCTTAGAGAAGCTTTTGCATTCCTTGAATTTCTAAACTTTGCTCCCTGTGTTCCCTTCTTCCTCTTGTGTCCATACTCCCTATAACTTCCACCGTCACCACCTCGTCTTCTTTTCCGGTTCCACCGCATTACCACCAGTAAGAGATGACTAACGTAACTTCCAACCCCGAGGTGGTCTTAGACCCAACTCCGCTGTCGGTAACCATGCCTTCCGGTGGAGTAGAATCCATCATTATGGAGGACGAAAGCTTCCCCACTATGGAAGAGGTCGTTCCTCGTAACCCTAATTTCCGGTCGGACTTTTGGAAGGAACTTGTTCAGAACCCCGAGCCAGTAAGGTCCGAGATGGAGTCGAAGCATATATCTGCCCTCAGATCCAAATATCACATCCCTGCTCACTTTGACATTGTTCCGGCAGGGGACGATGTAATACAGGTTCACCAGCCCGGGTATTCCGCATTTTACGGCTACCCGTTCCAACAAAGTATGCGGAGTTGGCCGGATGTGGAGTTTCCATCCGCCATTTGTTGCACCTCTTCGCGCCCAGCTTCCATAGGGGTACGATGATTCACCTCCACCATCGCGGAACCAAGGGGATGATGGCAGGAATGGGCGACAAAGAAAATTACCGGTTTTGGCTCAATTATTTCTTTGTCAAAACCGAGCACGTGGTGGCGAACCCTAGTGAGTTTCCCGAGCAGTGGAATTTCGCTCGTAAGTGTCTTCGTCACCTGGATTACGCCCTTTTCTCTTTTTTCTGTGTTTCGTGACTCACTTATTTTCTTTCCCTTTCGTGTAGCTGAGAGGAATCCCCCTTCTTTGGTCGCCGGCATCGGTGATTAGGTGGCATAAGTTCTGCCTCACACTGTTGAGATTCGTGACTGGGCGTCCTTCAACAAGAAGTTCGGGCCCAAGCCCTCGATTGGTAAGTCGTACCTTGTCTTGTAGACATTTTGAATTCGTTATAGTTTGTTTCCCCTTTGTACTTATGGTTCTTTTATTGGTTCCAGGTCGGAGGACTTCTAAGAAGGCGAAGGCTCCCGTTCCTGCCTTTTTCCAGGCAGTCGCCACGACCGGGATGCAGTTCGTGTTGGCCGAGTTCGTGCGGAATGCTTCTTCTCAAACTCCGGCATTAGGTGAATCTATCCCACATACGACCGTTCCATCAATAGAGACCCCGGCCTTCCCAATGATGCACTTGATTGATGAGTCTTCTCCCGGCGAGGAGGAAATGATGCCGTTGAAGAGGCGGAGGGTAGAGACTGGCGGAGTTACTACGACTGCTGTCATGCCTGAGGGGCCGATCATTTTGGACGCAAAGTTGGTGTCACGACCCAAAAACTAACCCTGTCGTGATGGCACCTATTGTGGTACTAGGAAAGCCGACAAAATTACCAAAACAGCCGATAAGTTCATTTTAAAAGAAAATCTTAAAGCTGTTCAATATAAAACCTTCAATAAGGAGTTCAAATAAAAAACAAAAGTGCGGAAGAAAAACAAGCCCGACATCGGGGTGTCACTAGTCATGAGCAACTATTACAACTGTCTGTAAACATCAAGACTAACATAGTCTGGGATTAATCAAGTACAACTAAGGGAAGATAAAGGAGGAGGAAATCAGGGCTGCGATCGCCATGCAGCTACCTTGCTAACTCCGAGAATCTACGTCAGAAATAATCAACAGCCTCAACCGTGCCCACATACGCCGGGATCTGCACACAAGGTGCAGGGAGTAACGTGAGTACGCCAACTCAGTAAGTACCAACAACAAATAAAGACTGAGCAGTAAAACACATAAAGTCCACATTATGAATTCTCAGTAAAATACAACATGCTTTCAAATAAGTATTTGAGTCAATCATCTCGTTTAAAATCCAGTTTCGGTGAAAATCATTTAAAGATATTTTTCAACAGTTTCAACAGAGGCTCAATGCAAAAGAGAGTAAAAATGACGAAATCATAAACAGCCCCTCGGGAAAAATATCTCTCATATACAGCCCCTCGGGCAAGCTTCACAGTCACTCGTAATTATCCCCTCGGGCATACCTCACAATCACTCGTAATAGCCCCTCAGGCACCTCACCATCACTCATGCCTCCTAGTCACTCGGCGCTCGGCGCACTCAGTAGGTACCTGCACTCACTGGGGGTGTTCAGACTCCGGTGGGGCTCCTACAGCGCAAACGCTAATCTTCACGGACCACTCACGTGCTGCACGGACAACTCACATGCTATCATATCATATCTGGATCCGCACGAACAAATCACGTGCTATCATATCATATCTGGATCCGCACGGAAAACTCACATGCTATGGCATCAATCTGGATCCGCACAAATAACTCACATGCTATATTACAATAACTCACAATGGGCCCTCGGCCTCACTCAGTCATAAACCTCACAAGCCACTCGGGCATTTCAGTAAAAACAGGGAACTCAGCCCAAAACAACATTTATATGCATCAAAACAGGGTAATAAGACTGAGTTACGCAGTAAACAGGTATAACCATGACTGAGTATAGATTTTCAATCGAAAATAGTGGGAGGATAGTAAGAAAAGTCCCCTGAGGGTCTAACAGTACGGGCACAAGGCCCAAACATGGCATTCAACCCAATATACATAAACTCTTTCTAAAAAAAATACATCGATATTATATAATTTCAACAAAATATGTAACTCTACAGTTGCTACGGGATGGACCAAGTCACAATCCCCAACGGTGCACGCCCACACGCCCATCATCTAGCATGTGCGTCACCTCAAAATAGTAGTATGATACGGAATTCGGGGTTTCATACCCTCAGGACTAGAATCGTTACTTACCTCAAACAAGTCAAATCTCTACTTTGCGATGCTCTTTCCCCTTGATTCGACCTTTAAATGCTCCGAATCTATTCACAATCAGTACAATACCATCCATACATGCTAAGGAATGAATTCCACATTTAAATCCCAAAAATTCATTTTATGAAGTTTCTACAATTTTTTCCAAATTTCCACCTCAAAGTACTAATCAGATGATGAAATCATTGATATATTCATGTATATTAACCAAATCCGAGTTAGAATAACTTACCCCGATGAATTTCTTGAAAAACCCACGAAAAATCACCACAAACCGAGCTCCCTAGGTCCAAAAATGTGAAATAATGCCCTAAATCCCATTTATATAGTGCACCCTCTAAACTCCACTATGCGGTCCTCGAAAATCCAAGCACGTCCAGGCCTCCCAGCTATCGTGGTCGCGAAAAAATGGTGCGGCCGCACCTTTTGGTGGCTGCACTATCAGGATTTAGTATTTTGGCCATAACGTTCTCTACAAATGTCCAAATGAAGATTTCTTTACCAATCTGGAAATTAGACACGAAGGGATACAACTTTGGGTTTTGAATCATCTCAAAATTCCTTGTAGATCAAAATATATAGGCTTCTGAAGTCAGACCATCGGATCTGCAGAACCTTTCCCTGGAGTGCGGCTGCCGAAATTCTGCTGAGGTCCGCATTTTCAAAACACTAGAACCATACCAGAGTTCCGAAAATGCCCGGGCTCTCTCAAAACTCACCCTGAAACACACCCGAGGCCTCCGAAACCTCAACCAATGGTACCATCAAGTCCTAAAATACCATACAAACTCAATCGAGCTCTCAAATCACATCAAACAATAAAAAAACATGAATCACACACCAATTCAAGCTTAATGAACTTTAAACCTCAAACTTCCACAACCAATGCCGAAACCTATTAAACCTCGTCCGAATAACCTCAAATTTTGCACATACTTCACAAATTACACTACAAACCTACTCCAACTCCCGAAATTCCATTCTGACTCCAATATAAAAATTTTCACTACCGACCGGAAATCGCCAAATTTTCAATTTCGCCAATTCAAGACTAATTCTACCACGGACCTCCAAATTATATTCCAGACACGATCCTAAGTCCAAAATCACCTAACGGAGCTATCTGAACCATGAAATCCCAATCGGAGATCATTTACTCATAAATCAACATCCGGTTGAATTTTCCAACTTAACATTCTAAATAAGAAACTAAGCGTCTCATTCCTCTCCGAAACCACTACGGACCCGAACCAACCAACCCGATACAAAACACTACAACTAAATAACATATAAAGAATCAGAATTGGGGAAAATGGGGCTATAACTCTCAAAACGACCGACCGGGTCGTTACAGTTGGTGCGTCCATTGGTTATTGGGGTTGCTCCCCCGCGAGAGGTCGCCGCAGAGGAGAGTCAATTGGAGGCAGTGGAGGCTGCCATGGAAGGAGGACGACCAGGGACCGTTGAGGTCGGCTCATGATCCGCCGATGAGAGGAAAAACAGTTGTTGTAGAAGATGATGAGTCTGGTTCTGATATCGACCCCGAGGAAGTGCGAATCTTCGAAGAGAGGTTTACTCGAGTAGAAGTGAGGACCGAGGGGTCTACTCGGAATGTTGCTATCCCCGTGGATTTCAATCTGTTGGTCAACTCAAAATGGGTGGTTCCAGCTTTGTCCCCATTATGCACGGACTCCGAGAACAAGACACTGCACACGCTAAAGGACAGGGACCTGTCACTGGGAATTTTCGGATGGACCTGCAAGTAAGTTCTTTTTTAACGCTTTAACTTCTTCTTTCCTTTACATTATCTGTCTTTGATGACCTCTTTTTGTTTGCTTATCAGACTCTCATTCTGGAGATTGAGAGAGCCCGTCGGGAGGAGAAGAGGGAGGCTCTCTGTAAGAGGATGGAGTCTAAATACCGAGAGTACCGTACTAAGCACCGAGCACTGGTCAACATACTTGGTGAGGAAGGTCAATTCCAATCTCTCCGGGATGAGCTGAAACAGAATGATGAGGAGTTGAAGGAGAAGGATGATGAGCTTGTGAGAGCCATTGGCCAGTGCAGCAAGCTCGAAGGGACGTTGAGGGCCAAGGATGATGAGCTTGAGGTGAGCAAGGGGGTCATGGACAAGTGTCTAGCTCCAAACTCAGGTGGCATCCTTACGGGCCGAGCTTGTGTAGAGTGAAGCTAGAGCCAACGACTTAAGGGATGAGTTGGCTTCCAAAGCTGCAGAGTTGGAGAGGATAGAGAAAGCTAGAACGACTGGTATGGTGGAGGCGGCGGCATTGGAGGGTACCATCCACGTCTTCAGATCCGAGCGGGCTAGTGAAGCAGAGACATCTGCACTTAAAGAGACGAGGCTTGAAGAGCAGGTCAGTGGTCTAGAAGAAGAGGTCTCAGATCCGAACAAGCAGATTTCCGTCCTCACGGTTGAGAAGGCGCAGCAACATACTCAGCCGTCTACCTCCCATGCTTCCACTTACCCCAATTTCCCACGGGATATGTATGAGAAGTGGGTACATGCTGAGGCTCATCTTGACATATACAGGAGTTTGACGACGGCCGAGAAATCTTCTGAGGTGGAGTTCGAGGATGCTCGTGTTAAGGCGCATGCAACCCGTGATGCTTTTGGATATGACCCCGGTACGCCCCGCATAGATGATGATGAAGATGACTTGGACGGGCTCGATCCGGGTGCTTGGTATGATGAAAAATACTACGATGGAGAGGGCGCCAGTGGCGATGGCGAGGGCGGAGCTGTGGCCGAGTAGTATACTTGTCTTTGTATTTTTGTTCTTTTCTTCTTCTCTTTTTTTTGTTTCGCGGGCACTTGTTTGGCCCTTGTAAGATGATCTGTTAGAATGATAATACTTTTGTTGTCTGTTGTTGAACTTCTTGTTTTCCTTTGAGTGTTTTTCTCGATTGACTGCCTTGGTTGTGATTTCACTTAGGTCGACTTTAAGTTGAGTTAGTTCGAGGTCGAATATCGACTTGCAATTTTACTCAAACGAGGTCGAATCATAGGTTGATTCGAGTGAAGTCGAATGTCGACTTATAAATTGATTCGAACAAGGTCAGATGTAAGTCGATTCGAGCGAGGTCAAATATTGACTTTAAATCAATTCGAACGAGGTCGAATGTAAGTCGATACGAGCGAGTCGAATATTGACTTTAAACTATTTTGAACGAGGTCGAATATGAGTCAATTCGAGAGAGGTCGAATATTGACTTTAAATTAATTTGAACGAGGTCGAATGTAAGTCGATTCGAGCGAGGTCAGCTATTGACTTTAAATTAATTCGAGCAAGGTCGAATGTAAGTTGATTCGAGCGAGGTCGAATATTGACTCTAAGTTAATTCGAACAAGGTCGAATGTAAGTCGATTCGAGCGAGGTCAAATGTTGACCTGGGAATTAATTCGAATGAGGTCGAATGTGAGTCGATTCGAGCAAGGTCGAAAGTGAAATCAGGAAATAATTCGAACGAGGTCGAATGTAAGTTTCCTGTGTTGGTGTAATGTGTAAACTTGGTGGGCACATGTCAACATCATATGTTTGCATATTTCGCTTCGTTTATACATTCATTGGAGACGTTTACATGTTTTCGCTCTATTCGTACATACATTCGAGAAGTCCCACTCTCTGTATAGTCTCTTTATTGGCCAACCTGGAGAAATTATTGAGAGGTGGGGCGATGAACTGATACTTAACTTCGAGATTCCCTCTTCGTCGCCTCATTAAAAACCTTCCTGAGAAAAACCAATTGGGACAAAAATTGGGTGCGGGAAAAAGAGTATGACTTGGAGGATGTCTTGTCTTTAGAAGTTGAAGTATTTGAGGTGAGCGACGTTCCAATTGTTCGGTAGCAATTTTCCCTCCATTGTTTCCAGTTGGAAAGATCCTTTTCTTACTACCTCCGTCATTTTGTATGGGCCGTCCCAATTAGTCCTCAGTTTGCCTTCCCGTGGATCTTTGCTCGCCTATGTTTTGGCTTTGAGTACGTAGTCCCCGACTTTGAGCGGCCCGACTTTGGATTTTTTGTTGTAGTATCACTCTGCTTGTTGTTTCTGGGCTACCATTCTTATGTTAGCCATGTATCTTGTTCTCCGGCCTTGTCAAGATCTTGCCTTCTGTTCTTATCGTTGCTTGGACCACTTTCATTTGAATATCTTAGACTCGGTTCCCCGACCTCGACCGGTATCATTGCATCAGTCCCGTAGACTAGTGAGTATGGAGTTTCCCCTGTGCTCGTATTTGGCGTGGTGCGATATGCCTATAACACTTCTGGTAGCACCTCTAGCCATAGTCCCTTGGCGTTTTCCAGTTTCTTTGTCATGATATTCATATTGTTTTCTTGGAGGATTCAGCTTGCCCGTTGGTGGCAGGATGATATGGCGTGGAGAGTATTCTTTTGATGTGCCATTTCTCGAAGAACTCAACGACTTTTTTCCCTGTGAATTGAGGTCCGTTGTCACAACTGATTTCTTTGGGAATGCCGAAACGACATACGATGTTTCTCCATATAAAGGCGATCACTTCTTGTTTGCGTATTTGGGAGAATGCAAATGCTTCCACCCATTTAGAAAAGTAGTCAGTCAAAACCAAAAGAAACCGCACATTACCTCGTCCTACAGGAAGTGGGCCGATGATATCCATTCCCCATTTGATGAAGGGCCAAGGCGACGTGAATAAGTGGAGGTGCTCTCCCGCTTGATGGATCATGGGGGCGTACTTTTTTCATGGTTCACATTTTTTAACAAAATCAACTGCTTCCTTTTTCATTGTGGGCCACTAGTAGCCTACTCGTATGAGACATCTGACTAGTGCTCGATTGCCAGTGTGAGCCCCACAGTGACCTTCGTGGACCTCTTCTAGGACACGCCTTGTCTAGTTCGGTCCTAGACACTTTGCTAGAGGGCCTCCATACGTTCTCTTATATAGGTCATTGTTGACAATGCTATACCTGGATGCTTGCATTCAAATCTTTTTGGCCTTTTTTTTTTATCATTTGGGAGCACGCCGTCCTGCAGGTAGGCGATGATATGGTTGCGCCAGCCCCAAGTAAGGTTAATAGTGCATACCTCAATTTAGACGATGGTTGAGTGAAGGAGTGTGACCACATTCTCTTTTCCGTTTATGCTTCTGTTAGCTGCCGCCAATTTGGCGAGGCCGTCTGCCTTGATGTTCTATGTTCGGGGTATCTGGTCGAGCTGGCATTCACCAAACTCAGGCAGCAACTTGCAGATCTCGGCCTGATATTTTTGTAGCCTCTGTTCCTTGATTTGGAAAGTCCCTATGACTTTATTGACGACAAGTTGTGAGTCACATCGGAGGACTACCCATCGTGCTCCGTATTTTAGGGCCAGTTTTAATCCTGCAATCACGGCCTCATACTCGGCCTCATTGTTAGTCATATCGGGGCACCGTATAGACTGAAAAATTACTTCGCCTATCGGGACCTTGAGTACGAGTCCCAGTCTAGATCTTAACGCGTTTGAGGCGACATCAATGTATAGAATCCATAGGCCGTGTACCTTGGGGGAAGTACTAGTAGATTCCCTTCCGACCTCAGGCATTATCTTAGAACTGAAGTCAGCGACGAAGTCGGCAAGTACTTGCGACTTTGTCGCTGTTCACAACTGATAGATTATATCATGCTTGCTTAACTCGATGGCCCGTTTAGCCAACCTACCCGACAACTCGGGTTTGTGTAGGATACTCCTTAGGGGAAAGGTCGTGACCACTGAGATGGGGTGGCATTGGAAATAAGGTCTAAGCTTTCCTGAGGCTACGACTAAATCCAGGGCCAACTTTTCGAGGTAAGGGTACCTCGTTTCGGCGTCAACCAAGGTTTATCTAATATAGTATATTGGAGATTGCGTACCTTTATTTTCACGGACCAGGATTGCGCTCGCTGCAACGTCGGACACGGACAGGTAGATTAGGAGGCATTCTCTGGGTTCCGCCTTAGCCAGCAGCGGGGGAAAGGACAAGTATGCCTTTAATTCTCTTAGGGCGTTGACGCACTTGGAATTATGTTGGAGTCCGTTTGCCAATGAATTTGTGGCATCTATCAGAGGATCGTGAGATGAACCTTGATAGGGCGGCTATACGGCCGATTATCTTTTGCACTCGCTTCTTACTGGTCATGTTTTTGGTATTCCTTCTATAACCTTGATTTGGTCGGGGTTAACCTCAATGCCTCTATGCGACACCAAAAAGCTGAGGAATTTTCCTGAGGTTACGCCGAAGGCGCATTTCTCGGGATTCAGCTTGATGCCATACTGCCTAAGTATGTCGAAGGCCTCCCTCAAATGGTCGATGTGATCTTCCTTTCTTTTTGACTTGACCAACATGTCGTCTATATATACTTCCATCGTTTTACCGAGATGCTCTTCGAACGTTTTGGTTACTAGCCTCTGATAGGTTGTCCCTGCATTTTTCCGTCCGAACGACATAACTCTGTAGCAGTACGTCCCTTTGTGGGTGATGGAAGTAGTTTTTTCCTGGTCCTCCTCCTCCATAAGGATTTGGTTGTAACTTGAGTAGGCGTCCAAGAAACTTAACAACTCGTGTCCTGCTGTTGCGTCGATGAGCTGATCAATGTGAGGCAATGGGAATGAATCTTTCAGGCAGGCCTTGTTCAGATTCGTGAAGTTCACACACATGCGCCATTTCCCATTTTTATTTTTCACCATGACCACGTTGGAGACCCATTAGGGGTACTTGACTCCCTGATGGAGCCGTTTGCGAGCAGTTTTTCCACCTCTTCGTGGACGACATCATTTATTGTGGCATTGAATTTTCTTCTAACCTGCCGTACCGGCGGGGGGGGGAGGNATGCGCCATTTCCCATTTTTATTTTTCACCATGACCACGTTGGAGACCCATTAGGGGTACTTGACTCCCTGATGGAGCCGTTTGCGAGCAGTTTTTCCACCTCTTCGTGGACGACATCATTTATTGTGGCATTGAATTTTCTTCTAACCTGCCGTACCGGCGGGTAGAGTGGGTCGGCATTCAGTTTATGTGTTTCTATTTCCTTCGGGATGCCTGGTATATCTGCATGGGAGAAGGAAAATAAGTCTGCGTTGTCAGTTAAAAATTTATGGAATTGTTCTTGGAGTTTGTGTCCGATATAAGATTTTTTGTTGTGGTCGCTTTTATCCAGCTGAACGGATCGAGGTTTTCCACAGTTGATCCCGTGGCTTCCACGACGTCGGGGTGTTTGATGAAATCTCTTCGTTCGTCACCGTCTGACCTCGACCTCGCTAATTGCTATGCCTCTGTACCTTTGTTTTTCAACTAGTTGAGTTTACGTGCAATCTTGGGTGAGGCAGTAGCATTCTTGGGCTGTGCGTTGCTTGTCGCGAATTCTAAACACTCCCCACGGGGGTGGGAAACTTGATGACCTGATATAGGCTGGACGGGATGGACCTCATGGCATGTATCCAAGGTCGTCCTATGATGGCGTTGTACGTTGTGTCTTGATTCATGATGTGGAACTTTGTTTCAATGGTGATACCACTGGCCAGAACGAGCAGTGTGATTTCTCTGGAGGTCCGCTCAACTGCATTATTAAAACCTGTTAGTGTGATGCAGCGTGGTACTATCTTATCTTCAACTCTCATTTGTGTGAGAACTCTAGAGTGGATAATACACGCGCCACTTCCGTCATCTACCATAATCCATTTTACATCGGTATCTGAAATTCGTAAAGTAATAACAAGAGCATCATAGTGAGGAAAGGTCAAACCGTGGGTATCCGACTCATCGGAGATGATACTTTCTTCAAGGTCGTCATACCGTTTATGGGTGATCGACCGCTTCAACCCTTGGGTGGTTATGAATTTCACGTGGTTGATTGTTGCGTTGTCGCCTCCGCCGATAATCATCTGGATGGTGCAGGCTGGGGAGGGTGGTTTCAGGGGGCCTTGATGTTGTTCTCTCCCACGAGTGAAGTTCTCTCTTCCTCGGTTTCTCATCGGCTCTTTTAAATGCTCTTGGTGGAGCATGTTCACTACCTCTTGTCTTAAGGCGATGCAGTCCCCGGTCTTGTGACCTCGTTCCTAATGGAATTCATAGAGGGCATTCGACTTTCTGGTGTTTGGGTCAGACTTCATCTTTTGTGGACATTTCACCTTTGGGCCGAGCTTTTCTACGGCGTAGACAATTTCTGAAGGGGAAACACAAACATTGTGAGAAGATAACAGTGGGGGCATACCTCTTTCGCTTCAGCGAGTCCCTGTTAGCGGCATGGATGGGCCGTCGCCATGGGGGGAGGGGGAGGGGGGAGGGGGGTGGTATGATAGAAGTTCTGACGTACGGTTGATGTCTCTCGTGATTGAGGAGTGGGCCCAGATGATCCCTTTTGTTATCATTTTTGCGGTCATTTCTTGACTCCATATGGATCGATGTCAACCGCTGGGTTGGTCCGTTAAGATCGTCCTCGTCTACCCTCACCTTGGCACAATAGACGTTGTGTATTTCTTCCCATGTGGTGGTGGTGGTGGGGGGTACTTCATGAGCCTACTTAGAAGTTTCTTGGTCGCCCTTGAGCCGCTCCTGTTTAGCCTGTTTTGAAAAGCTGCTACTGCCATTCCCTCCGATACGTTTGGAAGGGTCATCCTCACTCTGTTGAACTGGGCGAGGAAGTCCCTGAGCCCTTCGCCGGGTGACTGTTTAATGGTGAATATATCATTCACCCTGGCTTCTGCTTTCTTGGCCCCGGCGTGGGCAGTGAAGAACTTGTCGGCCATCTCCTCAAATGTTTCTATGGATCGCGTTGGCAGTTGTGAGTACCATGTCAGAGCTCCCCTGGTTAGAGTTTCATCAACCTTTTCAGCAGTACAAATGACACTTGTTCTTTAGCGAGATCATTGTCTTTCACTGCGATGACGTAGTGGATGATGTGATCTTCAGGGTCCGTTGTGCCGTCATATATTTTGAAGTATAGCGGCATCTTGAATGTTTTGGTTATAGCATGTGGTGTAGCCTCGTCTCTATATGATTGTTCCACAAACCGGCCGACATCCCATTTTGGTAGAAGTTTTGGGGCGCCCGGTATCTCATCCACTCTTTCTTGGTGTTCCCTCATTTGGTCGCGGAGTGCTTTGTTCTCGTTCTCCATATCTTCCATTTTTTGTAGAATAGAAGCGAGGGCGTCATTACCTATATCATTAACAGTGTGAGTGATACCTGTTGAAGGAGGGGAGGTGTGCTACTCATAGGTTGTTGTTGTGATGTCGACTCGTGCATCCTCCCTGCTCACCCTTTGAGTGGGTTTGTCGAGTATACTGTTCAGTGTACTCGTTAGCCATGCTTCTAGTAGTTTTTTCACTGCTGGTGGTGCTTCTTCCTTCCTGGACGTAGAGGCTCCCTTTCCATGAGAGGCGGTAACGCTGCCATAAGGGAGGGGTGAACCACTTCGCCTAGGTGAACCGTTTGGTGTCACGTTCTCCTTG
>ML393455.1:0-38469 GCA_005239525.1 Nicotiana knightiana
GTTGAGAAGAAAAAGAACTATGATGCAAGTTGTGACATATGTCACCGGGCAAAGCAGACGAGAAATCATTTTCCTCTGAGCGAACATAGGGCATCAGAAATTTTTGAATTGATCCACTGTGATTTGTGGGGTCCATATAGAACTCCTTCCTTGTGTGGAAACTCATATTTTCTTACAATTGTTGATGATCACTCACGAGGAGTATGGGTATATTTGTTGGCGGATAAAAAGCAGGTCGGCCAAATTGTGAAGAATTTCTTTGCCTTGGTNTCGTATTTTCTTGAACGAGGGGTGGTATTTCAAACCTCGTGTACAGGTACACCGCAACAAAATGGTAGAGTTGAAAGGAAACATCGACATATTCTAAATGTTGCCCGAGCATTACGGTTTGAAGGACATCTCCCAATTGAATTTTGGGGCGAATGTGTTTTGACAGCATGTCATTTGATTAATCGTACTCCTACTCCGACATTAAAGGGAAAGACTCCATATGATATTTTATTCGGTATATCACCGGGTTATGGTCACTTAAAAGTGTTTGGATCATTATGTTATGCTCACAAGCAAGGAAGGTCAGGTGATAAATTTGAAAGTCGGAGTCGAAGATGTGTGTTCGTGGGATATCCATACGGGAAGAAAGCTTGGAAATTATATGATTTGGATACAAAAGAATTCTTAATATCAAGGGATGTTATCTTCTACGAAGATAAATTCCCATTTGCACCAGCGACCGACGAAAAGAAGACTTCGGAGTTGCAGGCGGTTGACGAAATCGGAATGATCGAAGAAGATGAAAATATAGCAGTAAGGGGGGNGTCATATTCCGATTACTCGCTCTTCACTTTGAAGCGGGGAGCTCTGCAGTTAAATGTGCTTGTATATGTGGATGATTTGATTATCTCCGGCAACAATTCAAAATGGATCCAACATTTCAAAGATTACCTTGCCAAATGTTTCCATATGAAAGACTTGGGCCTGTTGAAATACTTCTTGGGCGTTGAAGTTGCTCGAGGACCCAAAGGTCTCTTCCTCAATCAACGGAAATATGCCTTGGATATCATTTCTGAGGTCGGCTTACTCGGGGGTCGTCCAATTGGCACCCCGATGGAACAGAACCATCGACTAGCTTTGTCACGTAGCCGCTTTGTTGATAATCCCGAGAGCTACCGACGTCTTGTCGGCCGATTGATCTACTTGTGTTTTACTCGTCCTGATTTGTCTTACAGTGTTCATGTCTTGTCGCAATTTATGCAACAACCGCGAGCAGACCACTGGGATGCTGCTCTAAGAGTGGTCCGGTACCTCAAGGGAAGCCCGGGCCAAGGTATTGTTCTTTCTTCGACTTCGGATCTTAAGTTGTACGGATGGTGTGATTCTGATTGGGCTGGTTGTCCGTTAACTCGACGATCACTCACCGGATGGTATATCTCAATAGGAGACTCACCGGTCTCATGGAGAACGAAAAAGCAAAATGTTGTTTCTCGATCATCGGCTGAAGCTGAATATCGGTCTATGGCTATGACTATTTGTGAATTAAAATGGCTTCGGAGTATTCTATCAAGTCTGGGCATCCAACACCATTCTCCCATTCGTCTTTCTTGTGATAGTCAATCTGCACTACATATCCTCCGCAATCCAGTCTTCCATGAAAGAACAAAACATATTGAGATAGACTGTCATTTTATTCGAGATGAATTTGTCGGAGGCACCATCCGCCCGATTTTTGTTCGTACGACTGCACAACTTGCCGACATCTTTACGAAAGCTTTGGGCAAATCACAATTTGAGCTCTTACTTGACAAGTTGGGCATTCGTAATCTTCATGCTCCAACTTGAGGGGGGGTGATAAGGAAACAAAAGTAAATAAGGAATATTCTAGATTTGTATATTTCCTATGTTATTTAGGAGTAAGTTACAATTAATTAATTCCTAGCCCATTAGGTTTAGGTTTCCCAATTAGTTTAGGTTTTGTCTTATTTCTTTGCCTATAAATACTTGTTGAATCAATGAGAAGGGATAAGGGATTTCACCCCAAAACTTGTCTTGTCTTGTTCTTCATTATTTCTTAGTATTCTATCATTATCCAACAAGCTGATCATTCCCTTAATTTTGTAGAATAATCGTACCAGTCAAGTTCGCCTCCAAATTATATCCTCTCTTTGATATATACCTTCGCAAAATGTTTGCAAATTTATGTCCAATGACTTTTCGTACTACATTGATGATATCGCTTTTTTCATCAACTCTCCCATATTTAACAGATATCGTAAGAACTGCAATGTTAGTCATTATTTTTTTTATTGGCGTCGAACTAAGCATTTAATTTTCTCTCATTGGGGTCACATATAGGGCTTCCACCCTATATATTAGTACTCTTCTACATTATAGGGAGATTTAGTTTTATGTTTCACTACAAATTTTATTTAATTATAGTATGACTCTTTCCGCATAAGCCAAAAGGAGGGGTGCTAATGGATATTTAAATACTGACTAAACCGTTCGAGTAGTACTGTGCCAAATCAATTTTTAGGTTTCTTTATGTAAAATTTTAGGTTTTTATATAAATTTATAACTGTATCGATATTTAGGGTAGGTTTTTTATTTTATAAAAATAAATCAAAAAATATTAAACTGTACCGAATAAATTTACATGTGAAAAATATATTTATATATTAAGTTTAAAAATAATAATTTATTAAAAATTATCTTAGGCCTTAGAATTGTGAAAATGGTTACAAGCCAACAAGCAATTAAACTCAAAATCATAATTCTCAAACTTATAATAACGGTTACAAGCCAACAAGTAATTAAACTCAAATTTCTAATTTTCAAACCTATAATACTACGTTTATTGAAAGTAAATTTTTTTCAGCATATTCATTATCAAGACACAAGGTATTCTAGCGATTAATAGCAAACTATAATATATTGAATATGTTTCTTTTCGTACGATTTAGATTTATTTTTTTGAATATTTAATCTTCCATAGACTTTATTCTTGAGTTCCAGCTTGATTAATATCTTTTACGCTCGTGTAATATCTTTGTTTAGTTTCTCCTACGATGCTGTAGAATAGAGTATTTTCTAAGTTCTATAAAAATACGTATGTTATTGCATTCTATTTCTACTAATGACTTTTATACGACATTTAAAAAATTACCGAAAATTAACCGAACCGTACCGATACTGAAGAGAAACTGACATGATTGGGACGGTTTTGAAAAGTCCAATTTTGGCTATACATTATAGAATAACCAAAAAATTGCTATAGTACAGATTTTAAAAAATAACTGTCCGAATCGAACTACTGACACCCCTATTCAAGGTCATTAAGTAAAAGTGTAAAACACAAGAGATCAATAAATAAAACACAAAAGATCTTTATGATATCATTTTCTTCTATTCAAATTGTCACTATTAGTTATCTATGGCTGTAATCAGTCCAGATACAAACGTCTCATGCATGCAACTCTTGACCATAGTAGCCCATATTCAAATGTCAAATATCCAAATGCTATCGCTTGCATCTTCCTTCTAAACGGTGGGACAAACAGGACTAAAGTGTCCCGGAGCCCAAGAATGGTATTCTAGGTCAGCCCAGTTTCATATGTGGGCCCTAACTAATTTGGATCAAGTAGCTCGTTACATTTGCATAGGTGTGACACAGTCCTTTTCAATTTCTTGAACTAATACTCCCCCGTGAAATAAACACTGGTACTTTTTGTAAGACAGAGTTTAAGTAGGAGAAAAAAATAAAATCAAAGCTTGCTTGATGATGTAAACCCATGTTTCCCTTGCCTTTTCACTTTCACTTCTTCCACCGAAACCAGAGTATTAGGAATTAAATTAGGAATACAGACATTAAATTTATGACCTCTTCATTGTTTTTCCATCGACATACTTTACATAATTCGGCATTGGTTAATCTACATTTTATTGTTAAAGGATAGATAAGTGATTTATGCATACACAATCTTTCTATTAATCCACTAAATCGAATGTGTACCCAGGGGCGGAGTCGGCCCTTCAAATGCGGGTTCGCTTAACCCAGTAACTTTTGTCTAAACTCTATATTTATCTTTAAGATATTATTGAATTATTTACAAATTATTACAAAAGAATTAAAATACTGAACCTATAAATTTCAAATCATGGCTCCGCCAATGAAATATACTCACATCGGAAACTCCAAAAAAAAAAATAAACCCATTGACCAGTAGGCCGGCCAATTCTTGCGGCTTTTATAATAAATTGGAGTAAATTATGCTATATACCTATTCCATATAAAATAATTACCCGGCTTTACCAATTCTAGAAATAATTACAATATAAACCTATGCAACCAAAAGTAATTCTCCGTTAGTTCCTCTTCCTATTTTGTTCTTGTTAAAGTTCACTTTTCTCCTCCTTTTCTCTTTCTTTTCTTATCATTTTCTCTTCTCTTTCTCTTTCATTCCTTTTATCAATATCCCTACAATTTTTCATTAGATATATGATCTATCTACTTCTCCCTTCTATCTTTATCATTTGCCCCAGCAAAAAAAGAGCTAAAAAAGAAAGATCTATTAAAAAAAGATAGAAAATTCTAAGGTTTCAGTTTGCTACAAATTTGTGAGGTTGTATATGTAATTACAAATGAGGAAACTACACAAGCTACCTATTAAAATTAAAGTATTTATCTGTTTTTACCCCTTGTTAAACTTATTATAATAAATACCTTTCTATCTAAAACTAATTACCAGCCTACCCATTCCCAGTTTTGTTTGACCATCTGATATTCTTTCCTTCCCATTTGAAAGATCCACAATCATGTATATACCATCATAAATCTCCATCGATGTTGCCAAGAGTACTACACCGTAATAATCTTCTTTTCAACTGATTATTAGTCATTATCACATAAAACTAATGAATGTAATTTCAAATTTGAAAAAAAATAAAATTGAAACTCCATATGAATGAGTTCAAAATGCCATATCTGATTTTTTTATAGTGTTTTACTATTAAAATTCGTTAGTTATTGTTATTTAATGTGTAGATTGTACCTTTGATGCTGGTTTTTGGAGACTTATTGTACAAAAAATTAAATCCACCATTGAAGGACCTTGAAGCTTGAAACTCATAACTTGGTTTGTTTGAGTTTTTAATTGTTTTGATCCGATATTGAATGAGTTTGTTTGGAAAGTTGATTGGAGGCTGTAGCTAAAGTTTAAGTTAATTTGGTGGAGATTTTGTAGTAGATTTTAGAATTTTGGGTTGAAATATAGTTGAACCAGATAAGAAGACGAATTTGTATTGTATACTCAAATAGTATACAAATATACCATTTTGGTATACAATTCATTCCAACTATATATCCTATTAGTATAGCTATATACTATATTGGTATCATATACTAGTTGAATCATTTTGTGATTGTATTAGCTGCATTTAATTAGTACAATATTTAATTTTCTTTTAATAATAATAATATAGTATAATATCTTTAAATACTTTATTATATTAATACGTAGTTCACTATTTTTTTATTTTTTTCTTTATGCATGTGTATTATGTAATAGTAGTATAGTCATATATTGCCGGTAATTAATCAGTAAAATTGTATACTATGTTGGTATATTTATATGTCATATTGGTATCATATGGTAGTTTGAACATTGTTTTGGTTGTTTTAGCTGCATTTTAAGTGAATTCTATTATGAAATTATTTATATAAACATGATTTGTAGTGCTGGAATTTTTGTGTGCTGATGGACATAAATTATGTGTATTATGTAATAGTTTTTATAGTTATAAGCAATTGTTGGAACGATCTCATACAACTATATACCCATGTTAGTATACGGAAGAGCAAGTTGTTTTGCGAATATTTAGATTGCAATACAAGCATGTAATTTTCTCATACTTTTATTGTGTGCTTTAATATTTTGGTACAGTAGTATAGTCGCAGATAGTTGTAGCAATATTCTAGAGCAATCATATGCTCTGTTGGTATACATATATACCATATTGGTATCACATGGTACTAGAAATCTTTTTTTCTACTTATACTTTTATTATATTTCTTAATATTTTATTATCATTTTTATTCTAACTAGTATATATGGAGATTTGGTTGTTGTAGATTATATTTTCTTGCTCTATAACTAGTTGTATTACTGCTAATGAGAGAGTGAGTATTGATATTTGTAGGAAAGGAGATCATTTTTATTTGTATGATGCTCAGCAGTAGTCAGTGTGATATTCAGTGAATTAGATCAAGTGATAACTAATATTATTTCAATTTAATAATTAAATTTAAAAAATGAGAAAGAAAAAAAAGGTATATATACTAGTTATATTAAAAAAAGGTGAACACATATTTACTATATCAGTTATTTTTTCTTATTATATAAAAAAAAGAATAATAAAAAATAGTGAAAACAATAAATGAAATTAGATTATTAAGAGAAAACGAATATTAAAAAAAGAAGTTAAAATGAAATTAGAAAAGGAAAAAAGAAAAAAATAAGAAGAAAAGGAGAAAAGAAACAAAAAAAGGAAAAAAAGAAAAGAAGCATAGAAATAAAAAAGAATTAGAGAAAAAGGAGAAATTTCCCCACAAAAACTACTATGGGTAAGAAATGTAATTAGTTTGATGGGTAGGAAAACAAATGGGTAGACAAGGGTAAATAGTTTTTGTAAAGACCCGACCGGTCGTTTTGAGCCCTAGCACGTAGTTCAGCGGTTCGAGGCCATGAACAGCTTCATTTCAGGTGATATGACTTGTAGGCGTGATCAGAATTGAATTTTGGGAAGTTTAGAGTCAATTTGGGAAGAAAATTCTCATTTCAGAAGTCTTGAGTTGGAAGAATCGACTACGACTGAATTTTAAGTAAACGACCTCAGAATCAGGATTTGAAGGTTCCAGCAGGTTCGTATGATGATTTCGGACTTGGGCGTGTGTTTGGAGCGGGTTTTGAATGACCCGGGAGAATCTCGGCGCCTACGGTGGAAGTTAGTATTTCTGAGGAAATTTCGTAAGTCTGGGTTGAAGTGCATTTCAGTGATATTGATGTCCGTTTGGGATTCCGAGTCTGGGAATAGCTCCGTATGGTGATTCTGGAGTTGAGAGCGCGATCGGAAGTGAATTTGGAGGTTCGTAGGTTATTTTGAAGTAATTTGGCTGAAGATAGAAATTTTAAGGTTTTCGAGAAATCTGATCGGGAGTGGAATTTTTGATTTCGGGGTCGGAATGCGATTTTCGGAAGTTGGAGCAGGTCTGTAATGTTGAATGTGACTTGTGTGCAAAATTTGGGGACAATCGGACGTGATTTGATAGTTTTCGGCATCGGATGTAGAAGTTTGAAATTTCAAAGTTCATAAAGCTTGAATTGGATGGCGATTCGTTGTTTCGATGTTATTTGATGTTATTTGAGGCCTCGAGCGGATCCGCATTATGTTTTGGAACTTGTTGGCATGTTCGGGTTGGGCTCCGGGGCCCTCGGGTGTTAACCGAACGAGCCTCGGACCAAGTTTGAACTTGGAGAGCATAAGCTGAAGCTCCCAGCTTCTGGTGTGATCGCACCTGCGCTTGGATGGACGCAGGTGCGAGCTCGCGGATGCGGGGCACTGTCACGACCCGAAATCCCACCTTCAGGCTGTGATGGTGCCTAACGTTGCACCCACTAGGCAAGCCAAGGTGATCACTGAATTGATTTATTAACAAGTGAAAATAACAAACACTGACTAGATAATTGAGATAAAGTGCGGAAACATTAACAAAAATCTAAATAACAATAGCTAATAACAAAGAATACCTTTAAGTACAAAACCCAGAAATGGAGTCACAACATCACGAACCAGTCTAAGATTTAGCTAAAAACAACAGTTTGAAATAAAATTATATAACCACAAACGCCTGCGGAACTACCTCGGTGTCGTCTTAAATGGACTGGGTCCGGCTGCATCCACTGGGTCGGGCTGCGTAATCTACACAACATAGAGAAGTGCAGGTGTAGCATCAGTACAACCGACCCCATGTACTGAGTAAGTGCCGGTCCTAACCTCGGCGAAGTAGTGACGAGGCTAGGACACGACAACAAATTGTACCTGTGCAGTTCAATAGTATAACAAAAAATAAACAAGAATATAGTTACGGGGAAGAACATGCTGGGTATAAGAGGGGCAATACTTGCTAAAATAGTATAATCAAGTACTAAAGGGAACGTAGAAGTAAAATAGGAATAACAACCCGAAACAAGTAAAATCGACAGGAGAAGGAACGACATGACCCCTCGTGCATAACCTCAAAATCACACGGCACAAAATGTCCCCTCGTGCATAAATAATAAAGTCACTCGGCACGGAATGTCCCCTCGTGCATAAATAACAATCACTCGGCACGGAATGTCCCCTCGTGCATAAATAATAATCACTCGGCACGGAATGTCCCCTCGTGCAAAAATAATAATCACTCGGCACGGAATTTCTCATCATGCATAAATAATATAAAAGCAACCATTGATATGAAAGTTTAACAATACGACATTTCAAATGTACAGAAGTTATCAACAAAATTATATTGTCCCGGCAAGGGACTCAGCAATAACCAATCTCGCTCAGAAGTATAATATCAACTGTAAAACCCTCAACCGAACACATAATCAATAACTTTCTACATCATGAAGTAACCTCAAGATACCACTTCCAAGGTTCCCAATAATTCACAACACAGAGAATATCAAAGAACACTAAATAACTCATCAAAATTCGACTCACGGGCATGCTTGACCACAACATATAGGTACCCGTCACCTGACCTATACGTTGGACATGAATTACACATAGAAAATAAGACTCTATACCTACTCCCTCAAGCTAAGGTTAGGCCAAACACTTACCTCGGCTCCAAGAATGCAAGTCAAGCCTCAATCACGGCCTTTCCTCTTGAATCCGACTCCGAAACGATAATATCTAGACATAATTGACTTAATAAAATCAATGATTATTCAATAAATCAATCCCAAAGCCTAATTATACATTTCCCATAATTCTTCCAAAAATACCAAAATTCGACCCCGCTTGGTCCAAACCCGAGGTTCGGACCAAAACCCGATCACCCATTCCCTCGCGAGCTCGAATATATAATTTGTTTTGAAATTCGACCTCTGAACGAGGTTGGATTCCCAAAAATTCCGAAAGCCCTTACTCTATCCAAAACCCCCAATTTCTACCCTTGATTTCATGTTTTTAGACCTAGAATCTAGTGACTGATGAAGGAAAATGGAAGAAGTTAGAGTTAATAACATTTACCTATGAAGCTATGGTGGAATGGTCTCCTAAGAATCTCCCAAGAAGAGTGGAGAAGAAGAAAATGGTGAAAGAATGTGAAAATCCCGTAATGGTATTCTGTTTTAAGGCTTTAAAATGACTAGACGAAATAAGCCAATGCGATCGCGAAGATAGGGCTGCGATCGCATAGAGGCCTGAGTCACGTGCATTGTGATCGTGAAAAGGGAGTTGCGATCGCATAGGGTCCCTGGGCTTGGCTGTGCGATCGCGGACGGATTGGTGCGACCGCGGAAGGAAAATACCTACCCCCGTCCCCAGCTCTCCTATGCTCTATGCGATCGCGGAAGTGCCTATGCGATCGGATAGAGTCACAGAACCCCCCCCACACTTCAATACGCGATCGCGGGGCAACCTATGTGATCGCATAGTGTAAAAATCTCAGACACCAGAAACAACATTTGAACACCAGATTTTTCAACATTTAAGCACCCCGACACCTACCTGAAACTCACCCGAGCCCTCGGGGCTCAAAACCAAATATACACACGACTTCAAAATCATCCTACGAACTTATTAGATTAATTAATCCACCAAAATAACATCAAAAAAATGAATTAACTCAAAAATCTATAGAATTTTCTCAAACTTCATAAACTTCTAAATTCTCCAATTATGATCCGAAACACGTCAAACCCAGTCCGTCTCTTACCAAATTTTATAGATAACTCACACAACACATATTGAACCTATCCCAGGCTCCGGAACCATAATACGGGCTCGGTAACACAGATTTCACATCAAAGTTCATTTTTAAAAGACTTTATTATTTTCAGAAAATAATTTTCTTTAAAAATTCATTTCTCGGACTTAGGACCTCGGAATTCGATTCCGGGCATACACCCAGGTCCCATATTTTCCTACGGACCCTTCGGGTCCCTCAAATCACAGTCCTGGGTTCGTTTACCAAAAAATATTTACCCAAGTCAACTTTATTCAATTAATTATCATAAATTCAACTGTTTAACACATTTTCACATAAAGGCTTCCCGGCTACACGCCCGGGATGAGCACGCGCATCGAGGTGAAATTAATAGAGGCTTTCGGGGCCTCGAAATATAGTTTTTGCTAAATTTACGCAGGATGACCTTTTGGTTCATCACAGGCACGAGTCGCAGAAGCGAAAAGGCATAGGCTGTCCAGGCACCGCGGGCGCGAAGTATTGGCCGCGGGTGCGAAGACCGCGGGCGCGAAAAATTGGCCGTGGGTGCAAAGACCGCAGTCGCGAAGGTTTTTCCGCAGGCGCGAAGGTTTTGTCGCGGGCGCGAAGATCGCTGGGCAATGAGTGTTTAAAGCGGGGGTTTAAGCATTTTTGCTCATTTCTTCATTCTTGGATGATTTTTGGAGCTTCTTGAGAGGGATATTCACCTAGCAACTTGGAGGTAAGTCAATCCCACCTATTTCAAGTTAATTACTTGGATTATATCTGGATTTAACGTGGAAAATCATGAAAATTGTGGAAAAGTTGGAAACTTTGAAGAAAAACCTACAATTTTCATTCTTGGATTTTTGACCACGAATTTGAGCATGGAATTAGAGTAAACTGTATATTTGAGTTAGCAAGGCTATGGGTAATCATTATCTTCAAAAAATTTCGGAATCCGGGCACGTGGGCCCGAGGGTAATTTTGTCAACTTTTCGAGAGGAGTAGGGAATTTATATAAATTAAATTGTTATAAGTATTAGAGTATATTTTCATTGGTTTGGCCGTTATTTGGATAGTTTTGGGGCGTTGTGCATCAAATTCAGTCGTCGGAAGGGCTTGGAGGCCAGTTATGAATCTTGAGAGCGAGGTAAGTCTCCTTTCTAACCTTGTAAGGGGAAATTGTCCCCATAGGTGAAATAATTAAATAGGTGTTACTATTTGTGGGGGCTAGTACGCACGAGGTGATGAGAGTCCGTGCGTAGATACTATCATGTTTATGTCCGGGTAGTCTAGGACCCAAAAGCATGTTTTAATTGTCGTATTTGTAGTCTTATTGGTGAAAATAAAGTGTTTAAACCTTACTGAACTTGGTAAAAATGGATTTCTGGAAAAGATTTAAATACTATTTTTGTGACCTTTAAAAGAGAAATTTTCCATTTACTTTAGTATTTGTTTTTCCGATGTAGTCGGGGTGGACTGTTTGATTGTGCATGACTGTGTGTGACTGCTTCGCAAGTTATATTCCGCGAGCGGGATGATTCCTTCCACTACTCTCATAGGAGCGGGCAATACGCCACGGCGGGTTAACATGTGCATCTATGGTTCGAGCCGTTCGACCCTTCGGCAGTGCACAGTTTATATTTATGTTGGTTCGGGCCGTTCGACCCTCGGCATTGCTTGCGCATGAGATTTAATGCGTATTTTGCTGTGATTTTTACCTGATTACTGGCCTTGAGATTTTAAATGGTCAACTGAAATGACGAGGATTTAAGAATATTAAATGTGAAAGAAGTTGTTATTTCTTGTCGCTACTTGTTAAATTGCATATGATATCCATGCTTAGTGTCACACTTGATTATATTATATCAACCTCTAGTAAGTGTTAAAGTCGACCTCTCGTCGCTACCTCTTCGAGCTTAGGCAGGAGACTTACTGAGTACACGTTGTTTTCGTACTCATGCTACACTTGTTGTGCATTTTTATTGCACAGGTTCATTCATAGCTAGTGGCCCCGCTTGACGCAGTGATGTGGCTGACCTGGAGACTTAGACGAGCTGCGCCATCCGGAGACGACCCGCAACCGGCAGAGTCTTCCTCAGATGTATTGTATTTATTTTAAATTCCTTGTCCAGTTTGTATTCTGGACAAGTATTGTAATACACGTATAATTCCTAGAAAATTCGCTCATGCAATTGTGACACCGGGTTCTGGGAAAATTATGGGATTTATTCACTATTTAAATTTGTTAAAGATATTATTGTTTACTCAGTGAATGTTCGTTAATTATTATTTAAGAAAAATGAAGGAGGAATGATTTCGAGAATTTTAAAATAAAGATTTTAGTTATTTATTAAGTGTTGGCTTGCCTGACAGTTGGGTCCGGCGCCATCGCGGCCTTAATGGATTTTGGGTCGTGACAACTTGGTATCAGAGCACTAGGTTCCCTTAGGTCTCACGAGTCATGAGCAAGTCTAGTAGAGTCTTGCGGATCGGTACGAAGACGTCTGTACTTATCTTCGAAAGGCTACAGGACTGTAGGAGCACTTCCCTTCTTGATTCCTCATCGTGCGATTTGATTCCCTTTGAGGCTTATACCTACTTTTCTTCCTATTCCATCTTACGTGTCGCGAGGCGCTTGCTAAAAATCAGGAATTTGAAGAATTTTAATGGTACTACAGATATGGTGCGTGAGGTTTTTCCATGCACAGTTGGTTGGGGCTATTTCCATTGCTCTGCTGAAGGATATTATGTTGGTTCAGCTCGATAGCTGCGCTTCTGAGAGCTTTGAGGTTATGCACAAATTTGTTATGATGCTTATGAATGGTTATCGCACGGTATTGATATGATGATAGGAAGCTTGCCCATGTGTTGGGACAATGAATGACTTGAAAGGAGGTCTTCTCACATCTCGAGATTTCAGTATTTTAGTTCCGGCGGAGGAAAGGCAATTGAACTATGAATGTTCAAATTTGGGTTGAAAGAACAATAAGACTTGGTGTTTTCAAGCGAGGTGGAATTTTCATCTGTGACGTGGTATCGTTGTTCTTGATCGAATAGAATATGTTAAGTTCGACGGTGTTATAGTTTCTTCGGTTGCATTGGGTCAGAGTGTTGTGAAGTAATATTGAAGAAGCGGTTGTCAGAGGTCGTGGTGTGCAGTGGTTCAGTATTGAATAAGTATTTCTAATAAAGGCGGCTCCATAAAGATGATCTTCAGAAAGGTTTGAATTCGTGGATCTACTGGTTTAAGTGCTACAAAGATAGTTATTGGCCTAAGGCAACTGCTGGGCAGCAAGGGGATAAGGAAGGACACGTGGGAAGTGTCAGGTGATGGTTAAATTTCTAAAGGGTCAGGTGTAAGAAAAGGAGGTCAGGTAGTTGCTTGCAGGAGTGAGTTTAACCAAATTGGGAGAGTGGCAGCGTAGCATATGAGTTATGTGGTAAGATAGATACACCTCTTGAGGGGAAGTTTGAAGTGATTTGGGAATTTTAGTGGACGATGATTGGGTCCACAAACTTAAATTGAAATATTGGCTATTTCGGCGGGATATTGGATACAACAAAAAGGGGGTTGTTCGACATGAAGAAGGATGCAATATAGCGGTGAATTTGAAGATATTGTCGCGCATTTAGTAGATGTCCATAGGGAGTGAACGGACTGGTGCAGTTGGCGAATGAGAAATGGGCTTAGGATGGGGTATTGATGTCGTAGTGAGTGTTCCCCGTGCAATGACGTTGGAGGGTGTCGACATGTAATTTTCACAGGTAGGTTATCTCCTGTGAGCAGGTTAGCGGTCGTATGGTAGGAAAAGTTTCTGCGAGGAATTCTATTGACTATTCGGTAAAAGGCCGAATATAGGAACGATGCTAGAGATTCAGAGTGTTCATGAAATGATAACAAAATATTTTAGAAGAATTTGACGGGTTGGTTGTGCATGATCATGTCAGCAATGAAGAAAGAATTTTGGGGGGTTCCAGAGTTATGCAAGGAGTAGCTTCAGGCTAAGTGGGAGAGTCCCACCGCCTGCGAATGGGTTGCAGGGTTATCTTCTCATAGGGTTTCGGGTTATCGGTGTATTAGCAAGCTATTACAACTAGGGGAAAGGAATAAAATGGTAATTTGAGCAAATGATTTGAGAGATGTGTGGTATAACTGGCCTTATTTGGGGAGGCCCAGGGTTTTGCTTCGTGTAGATCCGGGTTGCAAGGAGAGTGACTCAGTCGAATGCTTCGTTGAGAGGGTGTTCATGTGCTAGAAGGGTCTTGGAGTTGATTATACTCGGGACCAAGTCAGAGTGGGTCACTCTTAATAACGGTCCTAGAGAATTCAATGGTTTAAATTGCGGTGCTTAAGGATTTCAAGCCCGCGACATGGTTAAGAATTGAGCTTTTGCAGCAGATCGTGATGGGAGGCTCGAAGTGTTCTATGTTATCTTCGGCTGGTGATGTAGCATTGGAGGGTATGATATGACCCGTAGGATTTGAGACAGCATGGACTCGTGGTATAAGGTCACTCAAGATGAGTGTGGATTTGGGTTCAAAATATTTTGGATGAAGCTATTGCTATTTCTAAGTCAAGTTAAGGATAAATTAGAAGGGGATAGATTGGTTAGCCATGGTTTGGCTCTTGGTTAGCCATGGTCTCTTGGTTAGCCATGGTTTGGCTAGCACATTTACGGCAATGATCAGTTCCTTCGGCGTGATTAAGTTATACATGTAATTTGTGATGGTGTGTTCGAGGCTTGTCGGCCGCTGTAATAGATTTTATTTGGAAGCATTCAAGTATTATAGCCTATCAGGTGTAGGCGGATCCGGGAAGGATTATGGTGGTATAGACTATTCCTTGAGGATTTTCCTGTTTTGTGATTATGAGAATTCACTCGTGTGTTGTGATGGTTCTCTTGAATTAAGTTAAGGGCTCTTTATATGATGAAGTGTTTGCCCTAGTAGCGGTTCAGGAGTTATGACGAGATTCATGTGCGAATGCATGTTGGCATGTTAGGTTCTGTGAACGATACGAAATTTGGAAGCGAGGACCAAGGTTGCAGTTCGGTGTTGACAAGGATTTCATGTGCTCAGATGAGCAAGAAGAAGGGATTTGAATGTTTAGAGTAAGCTGGCGTTGCCTTCAGTGTCACCTGAGATCGGTGTTTGATGAAAGAGGCTTTGCATCCTAGTTATGGGTTCTTGATTTGCTTTACAGCGTTAGTGTGGCCAGTAGTCACTTAATAGATTGAAGATTTGGACCGAGTATAAGGAAGCGTAATATTGCTTATTTGAGAATCTATGCCTGGAAGGTGTTCGGTTCATTTGGTTGTGGATTGTGGGGTATTTGTTCCGGATATTATGGTTGTTCTTGCGTATTATGAGAGGACGTGGCTTAATGTGGACCCAGGTAAGGCTATCAGTCTAGTGCAGTGCGAGCAGAATCGGCTTGAGGGTTGTGAATGGATTCAAATATGATTACGGGTTCTATATGAGTCGGATGTGTTCATTTCAGTATAGCGCTCCTCAAGGAGGGGTATTGGAATATTGGATGTTGTTCCGCCTTCATTCATTTCATGTATATTATGATTGTGCCGTGTGAGTTGTGAAACGGCTTGATAATTTCTTATGTGTTGAGTTCTCGCGTAGTGATGATATTATGTGAGCAGGATAGCTCTTGAGATTCATATTTTATATCACGCCTCAGATGTGCTTGATTTTTGTAGCGTATGGCTCTATCAGTCTCCCTAGGATGGTATTATGCACTTAGCGTGCTTGTGACCGATGTTTGATATTTGTGGTAATGAGCAATTTAGCTCGGTGTGTGTCTTCTTACATGAATTTTATGTTATTTGGATCAGGTGGCACGCCGCCACGGGCATGTTATTTGGATCGGGTTGCGCGCCACAACAGTGTGATGTTGAGTATGGTTCCCTATATCTATTTTTTTGTTTTGCTTTCTATTTTCTGAGGAGAGCTCATAATAAGTTACGTGAGTTGAGTAGTCTTTTCCTGAGTCATTTCTTTATGTATCATGTTCGAGTTATGGCCTATTGGCGCATTGTGGTGTCATGTGAGACTGTTGGTCATGTTTGGGGTGATTTGTTATCTGAGCAGTTCATACTGGGTGACCAGGGATCAGTGCGATAAGATTTTGTGAAGCGTATTAAAGGACAAATACCATTATTCGGTTCATAATGAGGTGATGATTCTAGTCGAGAGGGGAGACTCAATGATTTGTTAACTCTGCAGTTGGTTATGAATTTCTACACATCTCCTCCGTTATGGTGGTATTGTAAGTGTTATAGCAGAACCTATATGTATGTCATGAGGTGCACTGGGAGCATCAGATTCGTGGATTTTTGGCTATTAAGGTTCAGGGAAGGTCATTGTGGCTAGAAGATGAATTATGAGGTGCATGGTGCTAATTCAGCAAAGGTATGCATTCATGTTCTGGTACATCGTGTGGTAGTTGATACGGTGTTCATATATTAGAAACAGGCCTGGCAGGGGATTTCGGATGTTGAGGACCTGGTTCTATGACCCATTTGCCTAAATAAAAGAGGATATCTTCAGAATTGTTCGAGAAAGTGTACTCAATTGAGTGGTGGTAGCACGAGGAGGTGCATGAGGTGTTTAACAGTGATTTCAGATAACTCCAGAGCAGTTCTTAGCATGTTCGAGGACGAACATATGTTTAAGTGGGAGAAAATGTAACGACCCGACCGGTAGTTTTGAGACCTAGCACGTCATTCAGCGGTTCGAGACCATGAGCATCTTCATTTCAGGTGATATGACTTGTAGGTGTGGTCGTAATTGAATTTGTGGAACTTTAGAGTCAATTTGGGAAGAAAATTCTCATTTTAGAAGCCTTGAGTTTAGAAGACTGGATTTTTGAGTAAACGACCTCAGAATCAGGATTTGAAGGTTCCAGCAGGTTCGTATGATGATTTCGGACTTGGGCGTGTGTTCGGAGCGGGTTTTGAATGACCCGGGAGCATCGGCGCCTAAAGAGGAAGGTAGTATTTTGGAGGAAATTTCATAAGTCTGGGTTGAAGTGCATTTCAGTGATATTGATGTTCGTTTGGGATTCCGAGTCTGGGAATAGCTCCGTATGGTGATTCTGGAGTTGAGAGCGCGATCGGAAGTGAATTTGGAGGTCCGTAGGTTATTTTGAAATCATTTGGCTAAAGATAGAAATTTAAAGGTTTTTGAGAAATCCGACCGGGAGTGGAAATTTTGATTTCGGGGTCGGAATGAGATTCCCGGAAGTTGGAGCAGGTCCGTAATGCTGAATGTGACTTGGATGGCGATTTTTTGTTTTGATGTGATTTGAGGCTTCGAGCGGGTCCACAATATGTTTTGGAACTTGTTGGCATGTTCGGGATGGGCCCCGGGGGCTCCGGGTGTTAACCGAACGAGCCTCGGACCAAGTTTGAACTTGGAGAGCATAAGTTGAAGCTCCTAGCTTCTGGTGTGATCGCACCTGCGCTTGGATGGCCGCAGGTGCGAGCTCACGGATGCGGGGCACGAGTCTCAGAAGAGAAAAGGCATGGGCTGGCATGGCATCGCGGGCGCGAAGTATTGGCCGCAGGTGCAAAGACCGCAAGCGCGAAGAATTGGCCGCGGGTGAAAAGACCGCAAGCGCGGACACCGCAGGCGTGAAGGATTTGCCGCGGGCGCGAAGATCGTTGGGCAGTGAGTGTTTAAAGTGGGGGTTTGAGCATTTTTGCTCATTTCTCCATTCTTGGGCGATTTTTGGAGCTTCTTGAGAGGGATATTCACCTAGCAACTTGGATGTCACGACCCGAAATCCCACCTTCAGGCCGTGATGGCGCCTAATGTTGCACCCGCTAGACAAGCCAACGTGTTAACTGAATTGATTTATTAACAAGTGAAAGTAATAAACACTGACTAGATAATTGAGATAAAATGCGGAAGCTTAACAAAATCTAAATAACAATAGCCAATAACGAAGAAATCCCTTTAAGTTCAAAACCGACAAATGGAGTCACAACCTCACGAACCAATCTAAGACTTAGCTAAAGACAACAGTTTGAAATAAAATGATACATCTGTTTGGAAACACATAGATGACAGAATGAAAGATAGACAGTGACGCCGAGATCCACGCACGCCTGCGGAACTACCACGGTGTCGTCTGAATTGGACTGAAGGATACTCCCTCTAACGATGTCAACCGGGTCCGGCTGCGTAATCTGCACAACATAAAGAAGTGCAGGTGTAGCATCAGTACAACCGACCCCATGTACCAAGTAAGTGCCAAGCCTAACCTCGGCGAAGTAGTGACGAGGCTAGACACGACAACAACAATTTACCTGTACAGTTCTATAATATATACCAAAGAAGGTAGCAAGGAATAAGAAATTAAGCACGGTAATACGGGGACAAGTAATGGGGTAACAAGGGAGAAGAAAATACGAAAAACTGAACAAACAAAAATATAAATGAGCCAAGACAACAGGAAAATAGTAACTCAAACAAAATGTACACGGCATCACCCTTCGTGCTTTTACTCTCATCCTCACAATGCAATGCGTAAATGAAAGCAATATAAATAATGGAACGGCATCACCCTTCGTGCTTTTACTCTCGTCCTCACAATGCAATGTACAAATGAAAGAAATATAAATAATGGCACGCCATCATCCTTCGTGCTTTTACTCTCGTCCTCACAATGCAATGTATAAATGAAAGCAATATAAATAATGGCACGGCGTCACCCTTCGTGCTTTTACTCTCTTCCTCACTATGCAATGTGTAGATAAAAGCAATGTAAATTGTGGCAAGGCATCACCCTTCGTGCTTTTACTCTCTTCCTCACTATGCAATGTACGAAATGAATGGGATGAATACACGGCATCACCCTTCGTTCTTTACACTCTTCCTCTCCCAAATCAGCAAACAATTAACAACTTGGCAAGGAATTTAACAATATGAAATTCACTTCAAAACTACCCAGCAAGGGGAATACATCAACCAAAATAATAACAATGCCCGGCAAGGGACTCAACTATAACCAATCTCTTACAAGTACATAACATAATGAATTGAGTTCTCGACTGAAGTATCATATCACAAGTACTTAAGCAGATATTCTCAGCAATTCAACAACTTTATAAAGGAAACCACTTCAAAGCACAATAAATATCGGAATAATAACAGGTACTCGTCACCTGACATATACATTGAACATGATAACACAAGTAGCACATACGACTTAACACCTATTCCCTCACTAAAGTTAGACCAAACACTTACCTCGGCTCCAAAAATGCAAAATCAAGCCTCTAGCACTACTTTCCCTCTCGAATCCAACTCCGAAATGATAGTATCTAAGAATAATCGACTCAATAATATTAATAATGACTCAATAATTCAATCCCAAAGTCTAATTATACATTTCCCATCATTCTTCCAAAAATACCAAAATTCGACCCCGGGCCCGCTTGGTCCAAACATGAGGTTCGGACCAAAATTCGATCACCCATTCCCCCACGAGCCCAAATATACAATTTGTTTTGAAATACGACCCCAAAACGAGGTTGAATTCCCAAAAATTGGAAAAACCCTAACTCTACCCAAAACCCCAATTTCTACCCTTTAATTTCATGTTTTTAGGCCTAGAATTCAGTGGTTGATGAAGAAAATGGAAGAAATTAGAGTTAGGATTACTTACTCAAGTGGTTATGGTGGAAGAATGGCTTGGAAATCGTCTATGGGGTTTGGAGAAGAGGAAGATGGTGAAACATATGTAAATCCCGTAACGGGTATTCTGTTTTTGGCTTTTAAAAATAGCTAGACGAATTATACTTGTGCGACCACGGAGGGGGGGTTGCAATCGCACAGTGGATGGGTACCCTAAGCTCCACGATCGCAGAAGACTATACGCGATCGCACAAGACAATGTTACCCAGCCCCCAGGCCCACACTAAGCTCTGTGTGTTCGCACCTAACACTCCGTGTTCGCACAGTATCCCTCAGTGGACCCTCCGCAATCGCATCCAGAGTGGTGCGTTCGCACTAAACAACCCCGCCCCCTTCCAGGACTGTGATGTGCGTTCGTACTTGTACCTGTGCGTTCGCATAGCACAAGGCCCAGACACCAGAAGACAGCCTAAAAACACCAGATTTTTCTTCCTTTTTGCACTCCGACACCTACCCGAAAGTCACCCGAGCCCTCGGGGCTCTAAACCAAATATACACACGACTTCAAAATCACCCTACAGACTTATTCAAGTAATAAACCACCAAAATATCATCAGAAACAACAAATTAAGCTCCAAAATCTATAGAATTTCCTTTAACTTCATAAACTATCAAATTTTCCCTTTTTGATCTGAAACACGTCAAACCAAGTCCGTTTCTCACCAAATTTTACAGATAACTCATATAATATATATTGAATCTGTTCCGGGCTCCGGAACCATAATATGGGCCCGGTAACACGGGTTTCACATCAAAGTTCATTATCAAAAGTCTTTATTATTTTCAGAAAATAATTTTCTTTAAAAATTCAGTTCTCGGACTTGGGACCTCGGAATTCGATTCTGGGCATACGCCCAGGTCCTATATTTTCCTACGGACCCTCCGGGACCGTCAAATCACGGGTCCGGGTCCAGGTCCATTTACCAGAAATATTGACCAAAGTCAACTTTATTCAATTAATTTTCATAAATTCAACTGTTTAATACATTTCCACATAAAGGCTTCCCATTTACGCGCCCGGGATGCGCACGCACATCGAGGTGATTAACGAAGGATTTTGGGCCTCAAAACACAGTTTTAGCTAATTTTCACAGGATGACCTTTTGGGTCATCACAATCTCCACCTCTAAAATAACCGTTCGTCCTCGAATGGACATAGAAAGGTACCTGAATCGGGGAAAACTTGGGGATATCGGCTCCACATATCGGACTCAGACTCCCAAGTAGCTGCCTCAGCAGGCTGACCTCTCCACTGAACACGAACCGAAGGATAACTCTTCGATCTCAACCGTCGCACCTGCTACTCTAATATGGCTACCGGCTCCTCCTCATAAGACAAATCCTTGTCCAACTGGACACCACTGAAGTCAAGTACATGAGATGGATCTGCAATATACCTCCGGAGAATAGATACGTGAAATACCGGATGCACGACTGAGAAACTAGGTGGCAAGGCAAGTCTGTAGGCCACCTCTCCTACCTTATCGAGAATCTCCAATGGAACAATGTACCTAGGTCTCAACTTACCCTTCTTCCCGAACCTCATCACGCGCTTCATGGGCGACACTCAAAGAAATACCCAGTCTCCTACCATAAAGGCCAAATCTCGAACCCTGCGATCCGCATAACTCTTTTTCCTGGACTGAGCTGTACGAAGTCTATCCTGAATAATCTTCACCTTGTCCAAGGCATCCTGTACTAACTCAGAACCCAACAATCTAGCCTCTCCCGGCTCAAACCATCCGACTGGAGACCGACACCGTCTACCATACAACGCCTCATACGGAGCCATCTGAATGCTCGACTGATAGCTGTTGTTGTAGGAAAACTCAGCTAAAGGCAAGAACTGGTCCCATGAACCACCAAAGTCAATGACACAAGCCCGCAACATATCCTCCAAAAGCTGAATAGTATGCTCGGACTGTCCGTCCGTCTGAGGATGAAATGTTGTGCTCAAATCAATCTGTGTGCCCAACTCTCGCTGAAATACTCTCTAGAAATGGGAGGTAAACTGAGTACCTCTGTCTGATATAATGGATATGTGCACACCATGCAGTCTAACAATCTATCTCATATAGATCTTTGCCAACTTCTCTGTTGAATACGAAACTGATACTGGGATGAAGTGCGCTGACTTGGTTAGCCTATCCACAACGACCCATACTGCATCAAACATCCTCTGAGTTTATGGGAGTCCAAATACAAAGTCCATGGTGATACTCTCCCACTTCCACTCGGTAATTTGAATCTGCTGCATCAAACCACCGGGTCTCTGGTGCTCGTACTTAACATGCTGACAGTTCAAGCACCGAGCTACATAAGCTATAATATCCTTCTTCATCCTCCGCCACCAATAGTGCTGCCGCAAGTCCTGGTACATCTTCGCGGTGCCCGGATGGATGGAATACCGGGAACTATGGGCCTCCTGAAGAATCAACTCATGAATGCCATCAATATCAGCCACACAAATATGGCCCTGCATCCTCAGAACTCCCTCATCATCCACTGTGACCTGCTTGGCACCTCTGTGCCGAATCGTATCTCTAAGAGTACATAGATAACGATCATCATACTGCCTGGCCCGAATACGATCATGTAATGAATAATGGGCCACGGTATGGGCCAACACACTGCTAGTCTCAGAAACCTCCAACCTCACAAATCGGTTGGCTAAAGCCTGAACATCCAACGCAAGAGGTCGCTCCCCGAATGATAAATAAGCTAGACTGCCCATACTGACTGACTTCCGGCTCAAAGAATCGGCCACCACATTGGATTTCCCTGGATGATAAAGAATGGTAATATCATAATCCTTCAGCAACTCTGACCATCTCCTCTGCCTCATGTTCAACTCCTTCTGTTTGAACAGATACTGTAAGCTCTTATGATCCGTGAACACCTCACATGGCACACCATACAAATCATGAACTGGATAGTTCTTCTTGTGAATATTCAACTGACGAGAAGCATAGGCTATTACCTTTCCATCCTTCATCAACACTACACCAAGCCCAACCCGTGAAGCATCACAATACACGGTATACGGTCCTAAACCTATGGACAAAACTAACATTGGTGTCATGGTCAAGGCTATCTTGAGATTATGAAAGCTCGCCTCAGACTCATCAGACCACCTGAACTGAGCACTCTTTTGAGTCAACCTAGTCATCGGGGTTGCGATAGATGAAAAGCCCTCCACAAATCGGCGATAATACCCTGCTAAGCCCAAGAAGCTCTGAATCTCTGTAGATGAAGTGGGCCTAGGCCAATCTCTGACTGTTGAAATCTTCTTGGGATCCACTTGAATACCCTATGATGAAACCACATGGCCTAGAAATGCAACTGAACTCAACCAAAACTCACACTTGGAGAATTTGGCATACAACTGACTATCCCTCAGAGTCTGCAGGACGACTCTAAGGTGTTGCTCATTCTCCTCTCGGCTGCGAGAGTACATCAATATATCATCAATGAAAACAATAACGAACGAGTCCAAATAAGTCCTGAACACTCGGTTCATCAACTCCATGAATGCAACGGGGGAATTAGTCATCCCAAAAGACATCACCAAAAAATTATAGTGCCCATAACGAGTGCGAAGGCTGTCTTAGGGACATCAGAAGCCCTAATCCTCAGCTGATGGTAACCAGATCTCAAGTCTATCTTGGAGAACACTGTAGCACCCTGAAGCTGGTCAAATAGATCATCAATCCTCGAAAAAGGATACTTGTTCTTAATAGTAACCTTATTCAACTGCCGGTAGTCAATACACATCCTCATCGAGCCATCTTTCTTCTTGAAAAACAATACTGGAGCACCCCAAGGAGAAACATTAGGCCTAATGAAGCCTTTATCCAACAAATCCTGCAAATGCTCCTTCAATTCCTTCAACTCTGGCGGGGCCATACGATACGACGGAGTAGAAATAGGCTGAGTGCCCTGAGCTACATCAATACAAAAATCAATATCCCCGTCGGGTGGCATACCCGACAGGTCAGCAGGGAATACCTCTGGAAACTCATGAACCACGGGCACAGACTCCAGGGAAGGAACCTCGGCGCTAGAATCACGAACATAGGCCAGATAGGCCAAGCAACCTGTCTCGACCATGTGCCGAGCCTTTATATAAGAAATAACTCTACTAGAAGAATGACTAGAAGTCCCCCTCCACTCCAAACGAGGTACCCCTGGCAAGGACAAGGTCACTGTCCTAGCATGACAGTCCATAATAGCATAATAGGGGGATAACCAATCCATCCCCAATATAACATCAAAGTCAACCATATCAAGAAGAAAAAGATCAACCTGAGTCCCCAGACCACCAATAACTACTAAGCAAGCATGGTAGACTCGATCTACGACTATAGAATCACCCACCGGTGTAGACACATGCACATCAGTACTCAAGGAATCGCGGGGCATACTCAGATAAGGGGAAAAATATAAAGACACGTAGGAGAATATAGAACCCATATCAAATAACACCGAAGCCTCTCGGCTACAAACTGAAACTTTACCAATAATAACTGCATCAGGCCTGGCAGGAAAAGCATAGCACCGAGGTTGAGCCCCTCCAACCTGCACATCTCTGGGTCTACCTGCTACGGGCTGACCTCTACCTCTCATAGCGTGCCCTCCACCTCTATGAGTCTGATCTCCACCTCTGGAACCACGACCTCCACCCGTAGCTGGCTGAGGGGGTGGGGTGCACCTGATGCTGGGACCATGGCATGAGAACTCTGATACTGATAACTACCAGAAGCTCGGGGGCAATACCTGGCAATGTGCCCCGGAACACCACAAGAGTAACAAGGCCTCTGCTGCTGTGGCATCTGACTTTTGAACTGGCCCTGTCGACCCTGATAACCACCCTGGAAGTTCAGAAGTGGCGGTGCACTGATAGGTGCTGGTGGTGAACTAATAGGAGCTGGCGGTGCACTGTGAGATACCTGAACTGCCGACTGATAAGGTCTGGGAGGATGACCTATGCCGAGAGACTCCCTGCCCCCAGACGAGGCTCCACTGAATCGACCGAAGTGAGGGGGCCTCTTTTCAGCCCCCTGACCACCACCCTGTGACAAAATCATCTCAATCCTCCTGGCCACATTGGCTGCATCCTGGAATGAAATATCAGTACTTGACTCCCTGGCCATCTGAAGTCTGATGGGCTGAGCTAAACCCTCAATAAACCTCCTCACTCTCTCACGATCAGTGGGGAGTATCATATTAGCATGTCGAGATAGAGTGATGAACCTGGTCTCGTACTGAGTGACAAACATAGATTCCTACTGGAGGCGCTCAAATTGCCTCTTTAGATCCTCCCTCTGAGTAACTGGAAGGAACTTCCCCAAGAATAACTCGGAGAACTGAGCCCAAGTCAATGGTGCAGACCCAGCTGGCCTGGTCAAGAAATAGTCTCTCCACCAAATCTTGGCAGAACCAGAAACACGAAAAGTAGCAAAATCAACTCCATTGGACTCTACTATGCCCATGTTCCGAAGAACCTCATGCCAACTGTCCAAATAATCCTGGGGATCCTATGATGGTGCACCAGTAAATATAGTAGTGAATAACTTGGTGACTCTATCCAATCTCCATAAAGCATCTGCTGACATAGCTGGTCCCTCAACTGCGGGGGCCACAATGCCCGGCTGAGCTACTCCGGTCGTCTGAGGTGCCGAAGTCTGGAACTGAAGATCTAGCTGCTTTGGTGCGCGAGTAGCAGGAGTCTGGGTCCCTCCCCCAGACTGAGAAACGGCTGGTGCAGTAGGAAGAAGACCGGCCTGAGGCACACTCTCCATGAGTCCCACTAAGCGGACTAGAGCATCCTGAAGCACCGGGGTGACAATGAACCCCTCTAGGACCTGAGCTGGTCCAACTGGAACTGTCTGAGTAGGAACCTCACCGGCAAAGTCTACCTGTGGGTCCTCTACTGGGTTTGCTGCTCTGGGCTGAGCCCTGCCCCTGCCTCGACCTCTAGTACGGCCTCGGCCCCTCGTAGGAGCTGCAACAGGAGAATCGGGCTGTTGATCGGTAGATGAGGAAGCACGCGTTCTCACCATCTGCGAGGGAATAGAATCGAAACTCAATTAGAATTTAGAATTCAAATCGCACAACAGAAAAGAAGAAAAGTGAAGTTATTCCTAACTTTGCAGCCTCTGGGGATAAGTACAGACATCTCTGTACCGATCCCTCAGACTTTACCAAGTTTGTCCGTGAGCTGTGAGACCTAAGCAACCTAGTGCTCTGATACCAACTTGTCACAACCCCAAATCCCACCTTCAGGCCGTGATGGCGCCTAATGTTGCACCCGCTAGACAAGCCAACGTATTAACTGAATTGATTTATTAACAAGTGAAAGTAATAAACACTGACTAGATAATTGAGATAAAATGCGGAAGCTTAACAAAATCTAAATAACAATAGCCAATAACGAAGAAATCCCTTTAAGTTCAAAACCGAAAAATGGAGTCACAACCTCACGAACCAGTCTAAGATTTAGCTAAAGACAACAGTTTGAAATAAAATGATGCATCTGTCTGGAAACACATACATGACAGAATGAAAGATAGACAGTGACGCCGAGATCCACGAACGTCTTCGGAACTACCTCGGTGTCGTCTGAATTGGACTGAAGGATACTCCCTCTAACGATGTCCAACGGGTCTGGCTGCGTAATCTGCACAACATAAAGAAGTGCAGGTGTATCATCAGTACAACCGACCCCATGTACCAAGTAAGTGTCGAGCCTAACCTCGGCGAAGTAGTGACGAGGCTAGACACGACAACAATAATTTACCTGTACAGTTCTATAATATATACCAAAGAAGGTAGCAAGGAATAAGCAATTAAGCACGGTAATACGGGGACAAGTAATGGGGTAACAAGGGAGAAGAAAATACGAAAAACTGAACAAACAATAATATAAACGAGCCAAGACAACAGGAAAATAGTAACTCAAACAAAATGTACACGGCATCACCCTTCGTGCTTTTACTCTCGTCCTCACAATGCAATGTACAAATGAAAGAAATATAAATAATGGCACGCCATCACCCTTCGTGCTTTTACTCTCGTCCTCACAATGCAATGTATAAATGAAAGCAATATAAATAATGGCACGGCGTCACGCTTCGTGCTTTTACTCTCTTCCTCACTATGCAATGTGTAGATAAAAGCAATGTAAATTGTGGCACGGCATCACCCATCGTGATTTTACTCTCTTCCTCACTATGCAATGTATAAAATGAATGAGATGAATACACGGCATCACCCTTCGTGCTTTTACTCTCTTCCTCACTATGCAATGTATAAAATGAATGAGATGAATACACGGCATCACCCTTCGTTCTTTACAATCTTCCTCTCCCAAATCAGCAAACAATTAACAACTTGGCAAGGAATTTAACAATATGAAATTCACTTCAAAACCACCCAGCAAGGGGAAGACATCAACCAAAATAATAACAATGCCCGGTAGGGACTCAGCTATAACCAATCTCTTACAAGTACATAACGTAATGAATTGATTTCTCGACTGAAGTATCATATCACAAGTACTTAAGCAGATATTCTCAGCAATTCAACAACTTTATAAAGGAAACCACTTCAAAGCACAATAAATATCGGAATAATAACAGGTAATTNTACATACACATTGAACATGATAACACAAGTATAACATACGACTCAACACCTATTCCCTCACTAAAGTTAGGCCAAACACTTACCTTGGCTCCAAAAATGCAAAATCAAGCCTCTAGCACTACTTTCCCTCTCGAATCCAACTCTGAAACGATAGTATCTAAGCATAATCGACTCAATAATATTAATAATGACTCAATAATTCAATCCCAAAGTCTAATTATACATTTTCCATCATTCTTCCAAAAATACCAAAATTCTACCCCGATCCCGCTCGGTCCAAACACGAGGTTCGGACTAAAATCCGATCACCCATTTCCCCACGAGCCCGAATATACAATTTGTTTTGAAATTCGACCCAAAAATGAGGTTGAATTCCCAAAAATTGGAAAAGCCCTAACTCTACCCAAAACCCCAATTTCTACCCTTTAATTTCATGTTTTTAGGCCTAGAATTCAGTGATTGATGAAGAAAATGGAAGAAATTAGAGTTAGGATTACTTACCCAAGTGGTTATGGTGGAAGAATGGCTTGGAAATCGTCTATGGGGTTTGGAGAAGAGGAAGATGGTGAAAAATATGAAAATCCCGTAATAGGTATTCTGTTTTTGGCTTTTAAAAATAGCTAGACAAATTATACTTGTGCGATCGCGGAAGGGGGGTTGCAATCGCACAGTGGATGGGTCCCCTAAGCTCTGCGATCGCAGAAGACTATACGCGATCGCACAAGACAATGTTACCCAGCCCCCAGGCCCACACTAAGCTATGTATGTTCGCACCTAACACCCCGCCCGCGTTCGCACAGTATCCCTCAGTGGACCCTCCGCGATCGCATCCAGAGTGGTGCGTTCGCACTGAACAACCCCGCCCCTTCCCAGGACTGTGTTGTGCGTTCACACTTGTACCTGTGCGTTCGCATAGCACAAGGCCCAGACACCAGAAGACAACCTAAAAACACCAGATTTTTCTTACTTTTTGCACTCCGACACCTACCCGAAACTCACCCGAGCCCTCGGGGCTCAAAACCAAATATACACACGACTTCAAAATCATCCTACGGACTTATTCAAGTAATAAAACCACCAAAATATCATCAGAAACAACTAATTAAGATACAACATCTATAGAATTTCCTCAAACTTTATAAACTATCAAATTTTCCATTTTTGATCTAAAACACGTCAAACCAAGTCAGTTTCTTACCAAATTTTACAGATAACTCATATAATATATATTGAACCTGTTCCGGGATCCGGAACCATAATACGGGCCCGGTAACACGGGTTTCACATCAAAGTCCATTATCAAAAGTCTTTATTATTTTCAGAAAATAATTTTCTTTAAAAATTCATTTCTCGGACTTGGGACCTCGGAATACGATTCCGGCCATACGCCCAGGTCCTATATTTTCCTAAGGACCCTCCGGGACCATCAAATCACGGGTCCGGGTCCGTTTACCATAAATGTTGACCAAAGTCAACTTTATTCAATTAATTATCATAAATTCAATTGTTTAACACATTTTCACATAAAGGCTTCCTGGCTACGCGCCCAGGATGCACATGTACATCGAGGTGATTAACGGAGGCTTTCGGGGCCTCAGAACACAGTTTTAGCTAAATTTACACAGGATAACCTTTTGGGTCATCACATTGGAGGTAAGTCAATCCCACCTATTGCAAGTTAATTACTTGGATTATATCTGGATTTTAACATGGAAAATCATGAAAAATTGTGGAAAAGTTGGAAATTTTGAAGAAAAACCTAGAATTTGCATTCTTGGATTTTTGACCACGAATTTGAGCATGGAATTAGAGTAAATTGTATATTTGAGTTAGCAAGGCTATAGGTAATCATTATCTTCGAAAAGTTTCGAAATCCGGGCACGTGGGCCCGAGGGTAATGTTGTCAACTTTTCGAGCGGAGTGGGGAATTTATATAAATTAAATTGTTATAAGTATTAGAGTATATTTTTATTGGTTTGCCCGTTATTTGGATAGTTTTAGGGCGTTGTGCATCAAATTGAGTCATCGGAAGGGCTTGGAGGCCGGTTATGAATCTTCGGAGTGAGGTAAGTCTCCTTTCTAACCTTGTAAGGGGGAATTGTCCCCATAGATGAAATAATTAAATAGGTGCTACTATTTGTGGGGGCTATGTATGCACGAGGTGACGAGAGTCCATGCGTAGCTACTATCTTGTTTATGTCCGGGTAGTCTAGGACCTAAAAGCATGTTTTAATTGCCGTATTTGTAGTCTTATTGGTGAAAATAAAGTGTTTAAACCTTACTGAACTTGGTAAAAATAGATTTCTGGAAAAGATTTAAATACTATTTTTGTGACCTTTAAAAGAGAAATTTGTCATTTACTTGAGTATTTATTTTCCCGATGTAGTCAGGGTGGACTGTTTGATTGTGCATGACTGCGTGTGACCGCTTCACAAGTTATATTCCACGAGCGGGGTGATTCCTTCCACTACTCTCATGGGAGCGGGCCGTACGCCACGACGGGTTAATAGATGCATCTATGGTTCGAGTCGTTCGACCCTTCGGCAGTGCATAATTTACATTTATGTTGGTTCGGGCCGTTCGACCCTTGGCATTGCTTGCGCATGAGATTTACTGCGTATTTTGCTGTGATTTTTACCTGATTACTGGCCTGGAGATTTTAAATGGTCAACTGAAATGACGAGGATTTAAGAATATTAAATGTGAAAGAAGTTGTTATTTCTTGTCGCTACTTGTTAAATTGCATATGATATCCATGCTTAGTGTCACACTTGATTATATTATATCGACCTCTAGTAAGTGTCAAAGTCGACCTCTCGTCACTACCTCTTCGAGGTTAGGCGGGATACTTACAGAGTACACGTTGTTTTCGTACTCATGCTACACTTGTTGTGTATTTTTATTGCACATGTGCATTCATAGCTAGTGGCCCCGCTTGACGCAATGATGTGGCTGACTAGGAGACTTAGACGAGCTGCGCCATCCGGAGACGACCCGCAGCCGGCAGCGTTTTTCTTAGATGTATTATATTTATTTTAAATTCCTTGTACAGTTTGTATTCCGGACAAATATTGTAGTAAATGTATAATTCCTAGAAAATTCGCTCATGCACTTGTGACACCGGGTTCTGGGAAATTATGGGATTTATTCACTATTTAAATATGTTAAAGATATTATTGTTTACTTAACGAATGTTCGTTAATTATTATTTAAGAAAAATGAAGGAGGAATGATTTCGAGAATTTTAAAATAAAGATTTTAGATGGTTTGCCTGACAGTGGGGTCCGGTACCATCATGACCTTAATGGATTTTGGGTCGTGACAATTTTGTTTTTGTGGGTAACTGTGTCATTCTAAATTATGCTATATACCTAGTCCATATAAAATAATTACCCGCCTTTACCTATTCTAGAAATAATTACAATATATACCTATGCAACCAAAAGTTATTCTCCGTTAGTTCCTCTTCCTATTTTGTTCTTGTTAAAGCTAATTTTTCTCCTCATTTTCTCGTTCTTCTCTTATCATTTTATCTACTCTTTCTCTTTCTTTCCTTTTGTCAATATCCCTACAATTTTTTATTAGATATATGATCTATCTACTTCTCCCTTCTATCTTTATCATTTGCCCCAGCAAAAAAAAAGCTAAAAAAGAAAGATCTATCAAAAAAGGATAGAAATTTCTAAGGTTTCAGTTTGCTAAAAATTTGTGAGGTTGTATATGTAATAACAAATGAGGAAACTACACAAGCTTCCTATCAAAATTAAAGTCTTTATCTGTATTTACCGCTTGTTAAACTTATTATAATAAATACCTTTCTATCTAAAACTAATTACCAGCCTACCCATTCCCAGTTTTGTTTGACCATCTGATATTCTTTCCTTCCCATTTGAAAGATCCACAATCATGTAAATACCATGATAAATCTCCATCGATGTTGCCAAGAGTACTACACCGTAATAATCTTCTTTTCAACTGATTATTAGCCATTATCACATAAAATTAATGAATGTAATTTCAAATCTGGAAAAACAAAATTGAAACTCCATATGAATGAGTTCAAAATGCCATATCTGATTTTTATAGAGTTTTACTATTAAAATTCGTTAGTTATTGCTCTTTGATGTTTAGATTGTACCTTTGATGCTGGTTTTTGGAGATTTATTGTACAAAAATTTAAATCCACCATTGAAGGACCTTGAAGCTTGAAACTCATAACTTGGTTTGTTTGAGTTTTTAATTGTTTTGATTCGATACTGCATGGGTTTTTTTGGAAAGTTGATTGGAGGTTGTAGCTAAAGTTTTAGTTAATTTGGTGGAGATTTTGTAGTATATTTTAGAATTTTGGGTTGAAATATAGTTGAACTAGAGAAGAAGACAAATTTGTATTGTATACCCAAATAGTATACAAATATACCATTTTGGTGTACAATTCATTCCAAATATATACCCTCTTAGTATAACTATATACTATGTTGGTATCATATGCTAGTTGAATCTTTTTTTTATTGTATTAGCTGCATTTAATTAGTACAATATTTGATTTTCTTTTAACAATAATAATATAGTACAATATCTTGAAATACTTTATTACATTAATATGTGGTACACTATTTCTTTATTTTTTTCTTTGTGCATGTGTGTTATGTAATAGTAGTATAGTTATATAGTTCCCGGTAATTAATCAATAAAACTGTGTACCATGTTGGTGTAGTTATATGTCATATTGGTATCATATGGTAGTTTGAACATTGTTTTGGTTGTTTTAGCTGCATTTTAAGTGAATTCTATTATGAAATTATTTATATGAACATGATTTGCAGTGCTGGAATTTTTGTGTGCTGATGGACATAAATTGTGTATTATGTAATAGTTTTTATAGTTATAAGCAATTGTTGGAACTATCTCATACAACTATATACCTATGTTAGTATACGGAATGAGCAAGTTGTTTTGCGAATATTTAGGTTGCAATACAAGCATGTAATTTTCTCATACTTTTATTGCGTCCTTTAATGTTTTGGTACAATAGTATAGTCACAGATAGTTGTAGCAATATTCTAGAGCAATCATATGCTCTGTTGGTATACATATATATCATATTGGTATCACATGGTACTAGAAGTCTTTTTTGCTACTTATACTTTTATAGCATTTTTTAATATTTTATTATCATTTTTATTCTAACTAGTATATATGGAGATTTGGTTGCTGTAGATTATATTTTCTTGCTCTATAATTGGTTGTATTACTGCTAATGAGAGAGTGTGTATTGATATTTGTAGGGAAGGAGATCAAATTTGGCATGGCAACCATGTGTTGATTCTTAGAATCTGATTATGTAATTTATGATGCTCAGTAGTAATCAGTGTGATATTCAGTGAATTACATCAAGTGATAACTAATATTATTTCAGTCTAATAATTGAATTTAAAAAATGAGAAAGGAAAAAAAGGTATATATACTAGTTATATTAAAAAAAGGTGAACAAATATTTATTATATCACTTATTTTTTCTTATTATATAAAAAAAGAATAATAAAAAATAGTGAAAACAGTAAATGAAATTAGATTATGAAGAGAAAGAGAATATTAAAAAAGAAGAAGTTAATATGAAATTAGAAAAGGAAAAAAGAAAAATAAGAACAAAACGAGAAAAAAGAAAAGGAGAAAAGAAACAAAAAAAGAAAAGAAGCATAGAAATAAAAAGAATTAGAGAAAAAGGAGAAATTTTCCCACAAAAATTACTATGTGTAGGAAATGTAATTAGTTTGATGGGTAGGAAAACAAATAGGTAGACAAGGGTAAATAGTTTTATTTTTGTGGGTAACTGTGTCATTCTCCCAATAAATTAAGCACTTTAATGCGATTGGTAATGCAATTCCATTACAACTCTAGAAGCAGTGGCGGAGCCACCACACCTCTTCGGGGGAAAAATACACTGTGTAAGTAGATAAAAAAATAAATTATATATATATATATATTATGTATTGACTCCCCTTAATTTCCTGATATGTTTATTTTTACTAGTTTCTCGGCACGTGCATTGCACATGTATACCGAGTCATATATACATGATTTTATAAATTAATATCAATAAAAATTTTAGAAAATTGAGGAAAAATAATACATGAAAGAATAAAATATAAGTTTGTAAATAATCAGTGTGTATCGTCACTTATTTGTCGAAGTCAAAATGATTGAATATCATCTAAATCTACAAAGATGAACAATCAAATTTTAATAATTTTGATTTTATGATAATCATGTAATGAAGTGTCTACTTTTTTTTTTTGGTTAAAAGAAGGATTTCATTGATAATTAGGAAGGTACAAAAGCTGATGTAGATGATTTTCTAGGGATACAATAATTTAGTTGCATGAGTAAGAAAGGGACTGGAGTGGGGGGGTGGGGGGGAGGTTCTTCAAAATACAGAATGGGGTGGGAGTATGTTTCAGCTTTGGACTTTCCAAAATGGTACATCACAAAAATTACATTACTTCCTCTCATTGCACTGTTATGTTGAAGGTTGTTGGACTCCTCGATCATTGACTTGGACAGATGCATGGATCTCTTGACTTGTAACTGCCACTGGATTGAAAACCAATTCGTGTGCTCGCCAAAGGAGGACAATTCCTGTTGATTGACCCCGGGCTACGACTTGTATTAAATCTGTGTAGTTGTATTCCATGAGCAGGTTAGTATGATCAGCCATTTTGGTTTCTATGAGGCACAGGATGGAGGGGTTGTTCCATGTGAGTAAAAACCTGAGCTTCCCGCGGAATTCTTGATTATGGGCTCCCAGGAAATTCCATAGCATTATATTCATTAGTCCTTCATGATGTGGGAAGCTCTCTTCCGAAGCCAATGATAGTTCCAAGTGCATTAGTAAGTGAGGGGGATCGTATAGAGCTGCTGGTAGCAAGTTGTTTTGTAGAGTTGGGATCATGAGCATGACATATCTCTCTTCCACTGATGAGGGGTTTAGGCATATGTTCAATGAGGTTTTCTGGAGGGACGGGGGGATGAAGATTAGATACTTTTTTTCTATATTTTCTGACATGGAGATCGTCAGAAAGTCGTTCAAAATCATAGATTCCATGAAGGTTTCTGGTAGGTCGTTGCCTTCTTCTGCTTGGTTTTCCTGGTGAATGGGGTGGTGAGTTGATATTGTGGTTGATGGTCACATGTTGCTGCAATGGTTGTGTTGGTACTGGGGGTTGGTGGGCTGGTGCTGGTTGGTAAGGAGGAATAGACCATGGCAATAAGTTTCTTTGTGGGGGTGTATTCCAGTGGGGTGGGGGGCGGGGTATCTGGGCTTGCCATTGTTGGAATTGGGTGATGATTTTCTGCACTTGCCAAAGAGTTATATCTTGTTGGTGGATTAGGTTTAGGACTTGATTTTGATGTGTTTGGTTTGGTACTCCTTCTCGAATTGTGTAGGCTATCTCTTTTGAGGTCTCTAGTAGTAGTGAGACATAGTTCTTTAATACTTGAAGGTCTATTAAAGAGTGGTGGTGGGTAGGAGTTATTTGATGTGGTGGGAGAGGTGGTGGTTGGTTCGTTATTGGACGAATTGGAGAGGATAGAGTCCATTGATGTGCATGGTTGGGTTGGTTGTGGATGATTATGTGGGGTGGTGGAAGGTGGTGGTAGTGGTTTATGTAAACATTGTTTATGTGTCTCTTGTACCTTTGATGGTCGTGGTGATTTCTGTGGTAATGTGTTCGATACATTGGAGAAGTTTGGCGAGGTATTGTCAGGAAATTTGGAGCTTTGAGTTGAAGTGGAGGTGGCATTTGTTGGGGTGATATTTGAAGGGATCGTTGGTGATGTATTAGATGTAATTTCATCAATTGATTGATGGAGGGAGCCATTGTTATTTGATGTTTTAGACTTCAACACCACACAAGAAGATAGGTTACTTTGTGTGGTACCCAATTTTCGAGTGCTGTCTCAGTAGAAGAACCTGGTTTTTCTTGGTGTTCCAACTACTACTGTTGCGGAATAATAAGAAGCAGTAAAGTAAAAACACAGAGATTTTTACGTGAAAAACACCTGTCTCAAAAGGTGAAAAAAATCACGACCTACTCCTTAGTAGGATTTGCTCAACTCTTCACTAAAAACTCTGAGCCAAACGGACTTACAAAATAAACTCTTTTGTAATCCTAGGACTAACTCTAATCCTCTTTGTATCAACTAGCCTCTAGCTAATTTCTACAAGCTTTAAGTTAACTCTAACTTGAACAATGCGTACATATTATAATTGCTTCTATGAAAGCTGAAAAGATACAATATTGAAACTCCTACTACCACCAACTAGACTTAACGAATAATCAGATGGAACTGGTTCTTCTAGTTGAACTGTAGCCTTTGCATCGCACAATGATTCTGCTAGCAAAAATAATTATGGGAATTTTGCTTTCAGACTTTGATTCACTTCAGCTTTGTGCGTCCATGATTCAAGCAAGAATACTTCAATTATTTATAAAGTCAGTTGTTGAGCTTGTCTTCCAATTCCAGTTCAACTCTACCTGGGTGAACCAATTCGAACCAAACTCAACTTCCTTTCTTTTGTTACTTTCCTTGCTGAATTCGAGTTCAATTAATCAGATCAGTTTGCAACCTTTTAGCATTAGGAGACAATCTCTTGGTACATTGATATTTCATATTCAAAACATCTCCTAAGAATATATGGTTCATGTGCCAGCTCGTCAGTTCACGATGTGTGCTCTGATGGACCTGGTTCAACTGGTCAGCTTTTTGTCAATCTTCAAAACTATGCAGTGACTTGGGTCAACAAATTTCCCCTTTTTGATGATGAATAACTTTGTGCTTCTCCCTGTATACAACTCAAACACTTTGTATGTTTTTAAGATTTTATCATAGAGAATCCAGGTTCATTAGGTTATAAATATCACATCTTTATATTTTTGAAAAGTTCAGGACTCTATCTTCCCCCTTTTGGCATCATGGAAAAGTTTGCAAAATGATACACTTACCAGATTTATTAATTATTACTCATGGCCATTTAGGCAACTGCATATGCAATCATGGATTAATCAACTAAGAATTCAAACTATCAAAAAATAGAGATACTGAATCAGAGCAAAAAGCATCATATTTCATTGATAGAGAGAATATGTTTCTGCTACAATCCACAAAATGAAACAAAAACAATTAAAACATGAGCAACTAAAAAAATTCTGAATCTGGGTCACTGAAAGTTCTAGACAGGCTAGGAAATTAAGGCTTGGAAAAATTGCAGACCTAGTTCATTTAGCCAAGATGGATGGTTCAGCTGACTTAGAAATAGATGAAGACTTCTTTGAGCAAGTCTTGCCTTTCTTGAGCTTAGGGGTCTGAACCTCTACCTCTACCACTTTTTCACTTTGATGGACCAGGTCCATCTCATCCACTTCAACAGCCTCAATAGGTTCAACAACCTTTTCTTTCCCTTTTTTCCCACTCTTTTCTTCTTTGGATTGTAATTATCGCCTAACATTTTCAGCAGATCCGCCAGGGTTTCCTCAGTAGATGAACCAGGTTCATCTGTGTGCTTTCCTAAATTTACTAACCCTTCAGTTTCTCCTGATTCACTTCCCCCTGCGTTCTTGCTACTTTCTTCCTTCTTTTCTGGTTCAGCTCCAAAAATAGCCATTCTAACAGATTTAGAGGTGGGTGAAGAATCAGCCACTTCTTTCCCTTTTCCCTTTCTCATTACTCCGTACTCCCTCACTCTCATTTTTTTTTTACCACCTATTTTTATTGTTTCTGGCAACTCCACATCTATTACAGACCCAACCAGTATGAACATATTTTTTAAGTTTTTCAGCAACATCAGAGATGACATCAGAAGAAGGACTTGGGACAGATGTTACCTGAGTCATCGAAAATTTGGGAATGGTTTTATAAGGGAGGGGATGGCTTGAATGAATTTTAGTTTTGAATTGACGGTAAAGGCTAACCTAGAATCTAGATATTTTAATTTGGTGAGGATTCTTGTTGAAACAGAACTGGTTCAAAGTCAAATGGATAGGCTTTGAAAAGACTTTGAGTTTGGGCAGAGTTCCGCTCATGATTTAATTATTAGTATTTCAAAGTGTGCAGAGTGTAGAACACATACCTCGCCTTTCAGATGAATCAGCACGATGAACCAGGTTCATCATTTCAGAATCCTCTTGATCAAGCCTCAATTTGCAAAGATAGAAAAAATTTCATTTGTGATCAGTGAGTCATATCAAAACATGGAATAAGAGTATACTTTTTACAGTATGAGACTGAGAAATTGTTAATCTGATTAAGTACCTAATTAAAATTTTCTAGCCAAAAAAAAAATTCATTTTTTTCAGTTTTTTTTTTCAATCAGGTGATCTAAATCATCCCTAATTCCAGTCTGTTTCTCTAAAAAATGCTCCCTACTAAGTGCTTTAGTGAATATATCAGCAATTTGATGATCAGTAGCACAAAATCGATTGAGATCATTCCTTTTTCATAGTTATCCCTTAGGAAATGGTGTCTAACATCTATGTGCTTAGCCGTTTTGTGATAAATCGGGTTCTTCGTCATACTAATAGCACTAGTGTTATCACAAAATATAGGAATGCATCCCACATCAATACCAAAGTCCATGAGTTGTTGTTTGATCCATAGCAACTGGGCACAGCATGAGGCTGCAGCCACATATTCAGCCTCAACAGTAGACAAGGCTACTGAATTTTGTNATTTAGGATACAAAAGGAATAAATCAGTGGTGCCTTTCAAATATCTCAAAATTTTCTTTACTGCAGTGAGGTGGGAATCCTTTGGATTTGCCTGAAACCTAGCACATAATCCCACACTGAACATAATATCAGGTCTGCTGGCAATGAGATACAATAGAGACCCAATCATCCCTCTATATAGCTTCTAATCAACAGATGAACCAAGTTCATCCATAACCAATTTTGTAGTTGTGGATATGGGAGTGTCTATTTCTTTTGAGTCTTCCATTTTAAACTTCTTGAGTAATTCTTTCACATACTTTTGTTGGTGGATCATTGTTCCATTTGGGTTTTGCTTAATTTGCAAGCCTAAGAAAAAGTTTAGCTCACCCATCATACTCATCTCAAACTCACTTCCCATTAGCATAG
>ML393455.1:38477-101329 GCA_005239525.1 Nicotiana knightiana
TGTGGCTATGGGAGTGTCTATTTCTTTTGAGTCTTCCATTTTAAACTTCTTGAGTAATTCTTTCACATACTTTTGTTGGTAGATCATTGTTCCATTTGGGTTTTGCTTAATTTTCAAGCCTAGGAAAGGTTTAGCTCACCCATCATGCTCATCTCAAACTCACTTCCCATTAGCAATGCAAATTCCTTGCTCAATTTCTCAGAAGTCGCTCCAAATATGATATCATCCACATATATTTTCACAACCAGAAGATCCTTACNTCTTGGTGCCTGTTTGAGACCATATAGAGCCTTGTCGAGTTTACATACGTTGTCAGGTGATTCCTTGCTTTCAAAGCCCGGAGGCTGCTTGACAAATACATCTTCCTTCAAATAGTCATTTAGAAAGGCACTCTTAACATCCATCTGATGAAGAGTGAATTCCATGTGTGCAGCAAATGCTATAAGAAGTCTGATTGCCTCCAGTCTTGCCACAGGGGCAAAGTCTCATCATAGTTAATTCCTTCTTTTTGACTATATCCTTGAACAACTAGTCTTGCCTCATTCCTTGTAATAGTTCCATCCTCATCGATCTTGTTTCTGAAGACCCACTTGGTGCCAATTACTGATCTGTCTAGTGGCCTGGGTACCAAGTGTCATACTTGACTTCTTTCAAACTGATTCAACTCTTCTTGCATGGCATTTACCCAATCAGCATCTTGTAGGGCTTCCTCAATGTTCTTTGGTTCGACCATGGATAGAAAGGCATCAAACGCACACAGATTTTTCAAGGATGATCTTGTTTTGATTCCGGATGCCAAATCTGTTATGATGTTCTCAAGAGGGTGAGAACTCTGATATCTGTGTGGTTTAAGTACCAGTTGTTCATTCCTAGACGATTCCATGGTGTCTTGTTGCTGTGGAGCAGGATCAGGGCCAGGTTGCATATGTTGAATTCCCCCTGTCATGATGCTTGGGGTAGTTGAACCTGGTCCATCACCTGTTCCACCTTCCATGCTTGCTTCAATGTGATCACTGCTTCTTACCAGTCCAAGCTCCTCATCTTCAGGTTCCTGTCTCTCAGCAAGAATGTTAGTTTCATCAAAGACAACATGTATACTTTCTTCTACACACATAGTTCTTTTATTATACACTTTATAAGCTTTGCTATGTGATGAATATCCCAAGAATACTCCCTCGTCACTTCTGGGGTCAAATTTTCCTAGGGAACCTTTGCCATTATTGTGTACAAAACACTTGCATCCAAAATCCCTAAAGTGGGATATGTTGGGCTTTCTCCCTTTAAGTAATTCATAGGGAGTTTTCTCTACCAGAGGTCTGGTCATGCATCTATTGATTATGTAACAAGCAGTGTTTATTGCTTCAGCCCAGAAGCTGTGAGGTAGTTTGCTAGATAGAAGCATGGTTCTTGCCATGTCTTCAAGAGTTCTGTTTTTCCTTTCAACAACCCCATTTTGCTGTGGGGTTCTAGGAGCAGAAAAGTTATGATTAACACCATGTTCATCACAGAACTCAGCAAACTTAGCATTCTCAAATTCAGTACCATGGTCAGATCTTATTGATGCTAGTTGATGTCCTAATTGATTTTGAGTTTTCTTGACAAATGAGGTGAACATATCAAATGCTTCATCCTTAGATGCCAGGAATAAGGTCCAAGTGAACCTTGAATAATCATCAACTAGCACCATCACATATCTCTTACCACCTCTACTCAAAGTTCTCATAGGACCACATAGATCCATATGAACCAGTTCCAACGTCCTGGTGGTACTGACTATTTTCTTACTTTTGAAAGAGGACCTTACCTGCTTCCCCCTGGCACATGCCTCACAAACTTTGTCCTCCTTGAACTTAATGTTAGGAAGTCCTACCACTAAGTCCTTAGAGACTAGTTTGTTAAGTTGAGTTAGACTCGCATGACCAAGTCGTTTGTGCCACAGGAGGGGATCACTATCCAACACACTTAGGCAAGTGAGTTCATTTTCAGACAGTGTGGACAAGTCTATGACATAGATGTTATTCATTCTTTTTCCCTGCAAAACAATCTTGTCAGTAAGCAGGTTAATCACAAAACATTTTGTGGAAGTAAAAGCAACCAGGTTACCTCTGTCACACAGTTGTGATACACTGATCAGGCTATATTTCAAGCCATCTATTAGATACACATGTTCAATGGATCGTGTGTCATCCTTACCTACCTTACCAACCCCAATGATTTCACCTTTCTTTCTGTTTCCAAAGGAGACATTTCCTCCTTTGAGACTTTCAAGTGAAAGGAACTGTTCCATGTTCCCAGTCATATGCTTTGAGCAGCCACTATCCAAGTACCAAATCTGGCTGCCTCCTCTCACTTGAACCTACAAAAGGAATCAAAGGTTAGTCTTAAGAACCCAAACTAGTTTGGGTCCTCTTCTATGAGAGAATGGATGAATCAAATTTTTCTTGGCCCAATTTGGTAGCCAGTTTTTCCCTTTTACAAACCTCTCATGTTTCCGACCGGCATGCTCTTTTGTAGTACACTCATATTTGTAGTGCCCAGTCTTACCACAATGGGTGCATATTTTATTCTCAGGAAGAGTGAGATACGTGTTTTTGGGATCCCACTTGGGCAATTGACTTCTAAATCCAATACCTCTCATGTTGCTACTATCATTCTCTTGAAGCCATATCAGGGCGTCAGAGGATTTATTCCATTTACAGGTTCGGTCTAATTCATGTTTGACTTTGCCAAGTTATTCATTAAGATTTCTTATTTGTTCATCCTTGGAATACATCTTATCTTTTAATTTTCCCATATTTTCTTCTAACATGATATGAGAATGATCAACAACCTTTTTACTTGATCCTAGCTTTAGCTTTAAGTTTTCAGATTTTAGTTCTAGAATCTCAGTTTCAAGTGGATGAACCTGGTTCAACAAGTCAGTGTTTTTCTTTTCAAATTCACTGACTCTGATTTCCAGGTTCATGCACTTTGCTTTTAGCATTGCACATTCTATAGATAGTTGATCCTTCTCATTGGTTGTTTCCTCATAATCATCTATGAAATCAAGTATCAACTCAAAGAGTTTTTCCTTAGATAGGAACTTTACTTTGTTTTTAAGATGAGAGATAATTACCTCTGGTTCTTTATGTGATTCCTTGTCAGATTCTCCAATTGCCATGAGCGCCTGATCTTCAGTCTCCCCATCTTCTGATTCTTCATCTGAACTTTCCCCCCAAGCAGCAACCATAGCCTTTGTTGTGGTTGTCTTGGGGTGAACTTGTTCCTTCCTCCTGTTCCTTCTCTCATATGTTTCCTTTTTCCATTCTACTTCCCATTGAGGACAGTTTTTAATGAGATGGTCAGTCTTACCACATTTATAGCATCCTTCGTTGGTTGGTCTTTCTGGAGCTTTTGCTTTGTTGTAGTTTCCTCCTCTAGAGATGCCTTTCTTCCTCATGAGAAAGTTTCTGAATTCTTTGGTGATCATGGCCATCTCATCATCTTCCAGATTTGCTCCCTCAGTGATTCTTAGGGCTAGACTCCTCTCCTTCTTTGGACCATCCATCTTCATTGGCTGCCTTGTCAGTTCATAGGCAGTGAGGTTTCCAATTAGCTCATCCAATCTGAGGGTTGCCATATTTTTGGATTCCTGGATAGCAGTGATTTTGCTTTCCCAGGAAATAGGCAAGACCCTTGTTAGGATCTTCTCAACCCTGTCCTCTTCAAGAATGACTCTTCCAAGAGACTTCAGTTCATTAGTCAAGGTTGTGAACCTTGTGTACATCTCTTGGATAGTCTCTCCTTATTTCATAGTGATGTTTTCATACTGAGAGTATAGGAGAGTACCTCTTGACCTTTTTACCTGAGGTGTTCCTTCATGGGGTACTTGCAAGGTGTCCCAAATCTCTTTGACAGTGGTGCAGCTTTGGATTCTGTTGTACTCGTCTGGACCTAGTCCACATACTAGTCACTTTTTGGCCTTTGCATTCTTCTCCCATTTCTTTAGGTCCTCAGCAGTGCAATCAGCTCTTGCCTTTGGTATATCTATACCTTCAGCAGTCTTCATCATGGTGGCTAGAGTACCATCAGTGACTATGTCCCAGAGTTCATAGTTTTCTCCAATTAGGTGATCCTTCAGCCTATTTTTCCACCATGCGTAGTACTGGCCATTGAAGAGTGGTGGCCTTGCAGTTAATTGACCTTCCCAATTTTCAGGTGGTGCACTCATCTTGATCTTCTCCAAGGTGTTAGCCTTTCAAGGATAACCTGCTCTGATACCAATTGATGTTTTAGACTTCAATACCACACAAGAAGATAGGTTACTTTGTGTGGTACCCAATTTTCGAGTATTGTCTCAGTAGAAGAACATGGTTCTTCTTAGTGTTCCAACTACTATTGTTGCAGAATAATAAGAAGCAGTAAAGTAAAAACACAGAGATTTTTTACGTGAAAAACACCTGGCTCAAAAGGTGAAAAAAACCACGACCTACTCCTCAGTAGGATTTGCTCAACCCTTCACTAAAAACTCTGAGCCAAACGGACTTACAAAATAAAATCTTTTGTAATTCTAGGACTAACTCTAATCCTCTTTGTATCAACTAGCCTCTAGCTAATTTCTACAAGCTTCAAGTTAACTCTAACTTGAACAATGCGTACCTATTACAATTGTTTCTATGAAAGCTGAAAAGATACAATATTAAAACCCCTACTACCACCAACTAGACTCAATAAATAATCATATGGAACTGGTTCTTCTAGTTGAACTGTAGCCTTTGCATCGCACAATGATTCTGCTAGCAAAAATAACTCTGGGAATTTTGCTTTCAGACTTTGATTCACTTCAGCTTTGTGCGTCCACGATTCAAGAAAGAATACTTCAATTATTTATAAAGTCAGTTGTTGAGATTGTCTTCCAATTCCAGTTCAACTCTACCTGGGTGAACCAATTCGAACCAAACTCAACTTTCTTTCTTTTGTTACTTTCCTTGTTGAATTCCACTTCAATTAATCAATCAGTTTGCAACCTTTTCGCATAGGAGACAATATCTTGGTACATTGATATTTCATATACAAAACATCTCCTAAGCATATACGGTTCATGTGCCAGCTCGTCAGTTCACGATGTGTGCTCTGACGAACCTGGTTCAACTGATCAGCCTTTTGTCAATCTTCAAAACTATGCAGTGACTTGGGTCAACATTATTGGTTGGCGGTCTAGTGTAATATTCATGCAATGGAATGCCGTGCATTTGAGGTATTGTAGATTTTGTTGAAGGGATATTGGTGGAGGTTCTTTAGGTAGAGGTGATGATGGGGCGTTGAAGTGTGGCAGGTAAGGTGGAGTGTGGGAAGTAAGGTTTGTGTTTTGGGATAATGAGGGTGTGGCAGAGTTAATAATTTGTTGCATGAGTGTATTTTGTTCATTTGTCTTATTAGTGTTTAGTAAATAGTGTTCATGCAAATGCATGTGAGTGGTGGGTATTGGGTTAGAGGATTCATGATGAGTTTCCTCAATTTGCTGTTTCTTGTTGTTGCTTTGTTTTGGAGGTATGTTCTTAGACAAATTTTTACGAATAAAGGGTGTAAGGGAGGTGACTTAGAGTAATTATTTGATTCTCCTAGGTTATCAGGGAACGTGGGTATTGGGAAATGATTGTAGGTAGTTGAGGACTTTAGGGTAGTTTTGGTTAGGGTTTTCTGATTGTGATATAGGAGGTATGTGGTGGGGTCGGGTAATTTTGATTTTTGAATTGGCGGTATTGGGTGGGTCAAGGGTAGGGTTTTGTTTTGTTAGGTCAATTAGGTCTTGTAGGTTGGGGTATTGGCTTGTTTTTTAGTGTCGTGGGGCCCGTCTGAGTTTATTGAGACTTTGGGGGTGGTATTGGGAGGGTTTAGGTGGTTTTGATTTTTGAACATGGATTGGGGTAATTGGTGATCTTTCATTTTGTTGTTGTCTTTATTTTTACCATAGGTAACTGTTTTCCATTGTGTTTGTTCATCTTCATTAATGTTTATATTTGGATCATTTTGTGGTTGATTGGATGTGGAAGGGGTTGTGAAGGTCAGACAGTAATAAAGGTTATGTCCTAAGCAACCACATAGTGTATATATTGGAAGAATCCTCATAGTGTATTGATTGAGTGTGAGTCCCTAATAGAATTTCGGATGGGAGTGTTTTGCCTAGTGGTGCTAAGATGCAGTCTGGCATATCGGCCTCTTGATGTATGATCAGTGCATGTTTCTACTTTTATGAGTGTGCCAATGAAATTAGCTATTTGTTTTAGGATTTGTAAGTCATAGTATTCAGTGGGGAGTTCCTGAAGACGGATCCATATATTAGTATAATTAGTGTGTGATAGTGCCGGATTAAATTTCGGCTCCCATTGGCGTGTGGAAAGGTATTGTGAGCCTACAAACCAAGGACCATTTTGATATATTTTGTTATAGTTGTCTAATTTTTGAAATTTGAAGAGGTAAAAGTCATAACCTATGTCTATTAATTGGAGTGCTTCATCAATTTTCTAGAGTGAGTTTGGTTTGGTCTTACGGTTTGTATAGGATTATTTGTTACCTAACAATTTGATAATTATAGCTTGTTGCTATAGGCGGTATAGCCTTAGTTTGTCATTAGTAGTTATGGGGATGAAAAATGGATGTTTGGTTGGGTTGGAGTTTTCTTCTTCTAGGGATAATTTCTTCAGGAATTCCGCTTCTAGGGTGGGGTTGATTGGTAGGAGGAGGGGAAAGAGTGTCTCGGAAACTCACCTTGTTTGTGTTGATAGTTGAGGCGTTGGATTCCTCATCTATGTTCATGGCTTCCTTAAATTTATTGATGCTTCGATTTAATTGATCCTTCTCTTGAGCTGAAAGCTCGTTTTAGGATGCTTCCTTCATGCTTCCTTAAGTGCAAAGAATCTCCAGCTAAAGAATTTCTTGAATTGAGACCTTTATGCACACCTCTAAAAAAGAGTTGCTACGAATAAGATTGTCTACGATGGAAAGTGACGGAGAAATGACAATATAAGTGTATATTTCATTATATATGATACTTTAGTTGTATTTTCTTTTCTACCGTTCCTAATGATACTTATATTGGACATTGACATTGTCATCTTCAAACTTTTTGTGTTCTCGATTGTTATCTTAGTGTTTAGCTCTTCATTTTCAATTTCAATTGCACCAATCTTTTCAACTTCATGTGTCTTCTCTTCAATTAAATGTCTTGTAACTTGATCTCCTCAACTTTGTGTTTCAATTTTTATAAGCAATGTGAATATTTTTATTCTTATTCAACTCCAATTTGCGATATAATTAGAATTCTTCTTTTTGTACTAAAAAAGTTAGTAGGTTATTTTTAAAAGATCATTACAAGATAAGAAAAATATTATTACTTGATATGTTTTGAAAAATAAATATTAAATAAAAAGGTAATGTAACATTTTGAAAGATTGATTGTATATGCTTTAATATCACAACCAAACAAATATCGTATAACTTTAAAGAGTATAATATTACTCCTGCACTTCTCTATTTTGTGTGGTGATGTTTGACTTGACATTGAGTTTAGGAAAGAAAGAAAAACTTTTAGAATTTATGGTCTAAAATAATTATAAATATTTGTATGGCTTTAAATCATTGAAAGCATAAATTTTAAAGATAAACTATTTTCCAGATAAGGAAGCGTGACATTCATTTTGAGACTTATCAAAAATAAAAGAGTATCACATAAATTGAGACAAAGGAAATTCTATGTTCTTTATCTTCAAATACCTAAAAAAATTTAGAGGATATCAACAAACATACAAAAATAAACTATTGACTTAATTAGTGATATAGAAAAATGCAAGAAAAAAATTGAATAGTATAAGTGCTTTTCTTTGGCTGTAATCAAGATTATCAATGCTAGAACAATGATGTACAACAATATTATTTACAAAGTTTACTTTCTTGCTAGAAAAATGCTTGGGTCATCATTATTATTTTTTTATATTTGCATAATTTTTTCTCTTTATATATACATGATTAAATTGAATACACTCTAAAAAGCATATAATTTTTAAGTAAAGTAATCATTACACAAAATAGCCGGCTGAAATTTTCTGTTAATTCTTTCTAGTCGATACAGATAAACTATACACTTATTATATGTAGTTATATATTTTTTTATATATGAATTATACATATTTATATATTTACCGGCTATTTTCAGTTTAAGCAGTTGGATATGCAACAATTTAGGCTAATTGTTCATTTTTTAAAGTGATGGAAGAATGTATTCTATATGGTCAAATGAATTATGATATCCCCAATCTTTACGTCTATGGCCTCTTTTAACAGTATATGTCTTACAGTTAATTTTTTATTCTGTCCTTTTATAGATATTATGCATGTATTTCAATTAAATATTACATAATAACTAATAAATTTTAGTAATAATTCCTTAAATTAAAAATCCAAGTCATATAATTATCATTTTTGAAGAGATATAGCTTTTTGAAACGTTAAATTTATGAGTATACGATTAACAACTATAGTGGAGTATCACGAAATTTCATTATATAATTTTTTTTGATACACTACCTTGGTATATTGTTCCAGTAACAAAACATAGTGCTATAACAGGTGCTTCATTAATTAAATTGTGTGGCATTTCACCATCTTCTTCTGCTAGCATCAATAAGGTTATATGATGACACCCGAATTTGACAATTAAATATTATATTAAATGTAATAACTATTTTGATTATATCAATTAATGAATATGATAAAATTAACAAAGTTAACTAATTACAACTACCTTTGGTTCATATTAAATGCCCGTATTAAAAGAGTAACATGTAAAATGGAGAAGCCTTAACTTTCAATTACATGTCAAGATGCCTACAAAGAATATACATGTGTATTTTAAAGAAACTATTGAGTAAATAGGAGTAAAATACATTTGATGGAGAATTAATCAATGAAGTCTAAAGAAATTACCATCGAGTCTCCTTTGGTGCATTTTGCCTCATCGAAGGAAATCATGTTTCCTTGTGGGTGTTGTTGATTTTGTTTCTTCTGGTTGCTTGAAATAGTTTGAATTGATCTGGTTAAAGATAATCTATAGGGAGTGAGATGATCATCCACATGACCATTTCACAAATGATGACTGTCGGTGGCTTAATTATGTACGCATCCTTTGGCAAGTAATCCAAATGGTTCATATAACTTTAATTTGAATGAAATATTGTATCCTTGGCAGATAATCAAAATAACCATTTATGTTATTAACAATGGTATAGATAAATCTATTTTATTTTATTAAATAAAAAAGATATTTAGGTAATCTAACTTTAAATTATAGGGTTCCAATCTACTAAATAATATATCAAGGCAGCAAATCAATCAACCTGTGATATTCCAGTGAAATCTTCTCATAGAATGATGTATAGGCTAGTGAAATAATACTGAAAACCCAAGTGCATACTTTTTTCTTTGTTATGAAATAAGGTATTTAATTATGATGAAAAAGAGGAAGTGATTGAGATCTATTGCACGTGGAAGTTTTATAAGAGAATGAAAAAAGGTCTTTGAGTGGTGAAAAAGAATTAAAACACTTAACTTCAAACAATCCAGTCCAGAAAATCTTGGGTTGCCTCGTGAAGTGGAATGATTTATGGTTGATGAGAAGAGAATCCGACGCCTTTTTTTGTTTAATTTCTTAAGTAGGACAATGAGTTTATTAAGAGGGGTATTTTGATAATTTAACTTTTTAGTTTTAGGGTTCTCACTTTTATAATAAATTAGTTTTTGGGCACGTATTCCATACTAATCAATGCAAATTTTAAAAGATACAAATAATATTAGAATCTGAGTGCGATGAGTTACATTAATTTGAAGGAGAAATACAAGTTTAAATTGATAAATCACGAGCCTATTCGAGCAACTTAATTGTTGAATGTAAGAGATTATATTAGATTATGTTTGAACAACTAAATTTAGTTACGTGAATACATTTTCATACAAAATATTCAACTTGATATATTACACATGCATGAGCTATGTTGGCTATGATTGCAAGTACTTAAAGTCTAAAAGTTTTTGCCTTGTCTTTAAGAAATTATAGCCTTCTTTCTTTTACAGAAGCATAAATGTGAAGAAGTTGTCGAATGAATATAGTAATTTGTAGAAATTGTACAAAATTAGATCAATATATGTCTCCCTTAGGATGACTTAGTATATCATTGTTCATTTTATGGTGTAAAAAGTAGTAGTTATTTGTAATAGAGATACTTAATAGTTACTAACATAAATTGACGCCATAATCGCAGATAAATCATTAACTATTTTGTATATAAATTCTTGAAAAAGAAGAAGGCAACAAAATAATGCTTCTAAACTTTCAAGATCAACCTCTCAAACAAAATTATACCACCTACAAGTATTATTTTATTTATAACTACTAAATTTTAGTCAATTGGTTGATTCTTCAATAATTTTTGTCTACAAATTGGATCTTCATGAGAACAATTCTTTTTACCATTATATTGCTTATCAAAATTTTAAGTTTATAATTCATCATAATAGTAAGACAGAACGACAGTATTAAAATAAGTACCATCTATAAATTTAAAAGTTCAATGTCTAAAAATGAAGTTTAAAAATGAAAATGAAAAATAAAGCTTGAAAAATTAAAAGTCTTTGGAAGATTACATACTCCAAAAAAATTACATGTACCGATAAATGATAATATGAAAGATTACTGAATAAATGTGAATTCACAAGGTTTGATAAAAAAAAAAATTGGTAATAAATGTGAATATTACCATAACAACCAAATAGTTTTTACAATCTACGAGCCTCTAGTGTCTGAATGGATCCGACTCTAGATCTCCAAAAAAAAAAGAAACCATCACCTATAGTTACATAGCTTCTGAATCAACAACTTGCTTTTCCTAGCTCTCTTTTTCCTATACAATGTCTTCAATCTGTCTACAATCTCTTTCCTAATTTGTTCTTATACAAGGTCTATATTTACATTTACTTACCTAAAGATTTTCCAGTTTCTTGCTTGCCAAGTATAATACAGCATGGCACCCCATACAATAACAACTATTTTCTTTTTGGACTTGGCTTTATCGTCTCCATTTGTTCCATTTGATCATCTTACTTGCTTCAATATTGTGAATTTTGATGCCCATCCAACTGCTCAGTTTGTCCCCTAAGTATGCTATCCACTTGCATTGACCAAAGATATGTGTCTGTGTCTCTACCTGCAACTGATCACATAGGTAACAGTGTTGATCATCTATTTGAAACTGTAGTCTCTGCATTTTTTCCTTGGTTAGCAATTTGTTTTGACATGCCAGTCATACTATAAATCTCTGTTTAGGAAGCATAACTTTGCTCCAAATTAGCTTAACTTCCCTACATAGAATGCAATAGTTAGAAAATAAAGTTCAATATGGAAGGAAACTTTTACCTGTGAAGTACACCCAAGCGAAAAATCAATGGAGTTTTGATAGAAATGAAAATTTTGCCAAAAACAAGAAAAACGGGATTAGACAATTTGTTGTATATTTTTATAGAGTGAAACAGCGAATGCAAAAAGGCTATGCAAAAATATAATTGATGTGGAAGAAGAAAAAAACTGAAAATATTAAAAAACAACATGCATGTACTACTAAGTAGATGGAACAATTTCATTAAATAAGCTAATGATGGTTTTCTTCGGCAAATGAGCTAATTCATTAACATGAGGAGTAATAGTTTTTCAGTTTTAAACGTAATATTCATTACATTATGCAATTTAGAATGTAGAATAATAAATTAAATACTCTTACATACACATCTTAATGGGTCCCACTTTAATCTAATCTAATTTAATTATTTTTTTTCTTCATTGGAATATATTTACCTCTTTGTACATTGATTTTTTGTTGAAATAGTATTTGATTTAAGGGAAAAATTATCACTCAACCTAAATCTGTAAATTAACTTTAACATAAAGTGCTCATACTTATAATATAATATGATATAGATTAATTTTTGAGTTCTCACTTTTATAATAAATATAAATAGATATATTTGTATATCTTAACAAAAAATTTGGCTCCGTCACTATCTAGAAGAGGCATGATTAAACAACCAGCCTTTGCGTTTTTCTGTTGATCGAGGAGAGACGTCGTATTCGGCTCCGGAGAGAAATTAGTTATTCTCCAAAAGATACAATATATATGCACAATAACAATATGATTGAAAGAGTGAGTTGACTGGAATAAAACGATTACGACAAGAAACCGCCTGTCCAAATGCATTAATAAAATTATTTATTTATTGTAGGATTGGAGATTCGAAAGGCCATTTTGTTTATTCTGAATTCTTCAATACATTCAACTTGCGTCCTTGTTAAAATTACTAGATCTCGCACCGCACGTACAAAGAATTATTTGATTAAAACCTACTCTTTATTTGTAATCGATTTTTCAAACCTAACATGTGAAGAGGTGTGTAAACAGCCGGACATTAATATGATAGGGGTGGGTGCATGTGTGGGTTAGGGACAAGAACAAGCAGAGCGTCGTGGGTAGATCTTCGGGATTTGCAAGACCAATTCTGCCCAAGGTGCTAGGTAAAATGGAATCATGTTTAGTTTTATTTATAAAATTTAAATTCGACCGGCCAAACCGGCCAACCCACGCCCTCAGTTCCCGCGCCACCCGGCAATGATTTATATTTGTCGTTCTTGGGATGTAAATGTTTCAATATAATTAAAACAGAAATATTTGTTACGCACAACACACTGCTATGCTAAAACAGTGTATGACTATTCCATTTCATTAGATCCATTTAAAATCAAAGACAAACTAATGAAATAAAAAATGTGCTAACTACCACGATGTGAAAATAGTAAGAAAGAAAAAAAAACTTGTTTCAAATCTTTTTAGATAAAAGACTGAACGAATTATATTCCAAAACCAGTCTTTAATCTAGAATTTAGAATAAAACTAAAAGGGGAAATTAAATGCAGCGGTAGAAGAAGAATATTACTGTAGAATTTAGTATTTAGTCTTCGCACTGTTTTGGGTACTATCGTAATAGGTTGAGGTTAATAGGATTGAGCGTCATCAGTGATGACATAGGTTTACTTGGTGGAATGTTCCCTCCAACTTTTCTTATATCCGTTACAACCTTTTTATTTCTTTCTGTAATTCATATGTCTTAATTAATTATAATCAGTAAAATATAGTACTAGTAATGATTAGAATTCATCATGCATACACGAGTTAGGTAGTAATTCTGTCGAGATCATTTCACTTTACCTTTTTTCATTTTACTAAGGGCGGGTTTGCTTCGTCGTGAAAGAAGACAAGTTAACACCCTTCTTTAGATACTACAAATTGGGAAAATTCATGGAGTCAACTCTTATTATTGCTTGAGTTTCAAGCCTATATCGTTTGAGGTGTTTCTGCGTAAGACCTGACACAACCATGCACACACATACGCGTCACATAAATCTAAAATCAACACGTGCTCCACTTGAATCTTCTACCCACAGATTAGCCAATCTTGACCTTTGGCCAGTAAAGTCAGTAATGTCTTGCTGACCGCAGTGACGGCGTCACTTCCGTCACCACCCTCTCATTTTCACTTTTTATACCATACCCCCTCCTTCGCTTTTAATTTACACGTCTTAACTTTTTACGTTACTTAATAAATAATAATAATTGACATGATAATTTTACTGTAATAATCCTAGTTATTAATACTTAATAATTAAACCAAAATTCACAAATAACTTCTGAAGAGGAATATTTCAAAGAACAAGAAAATAAAATATAATTTTAGTGGACTTTTGTATTTAATAGGGGATAATGAAGAATTTTATGTGAATTCTAACACAATATTGAAAAGCTATAATTGACCATTATTTATACAATAAATATTAGTTAATGAATTAAGAATAAAAGGAAAAAAATTGTTTTTTCATGTCATGTGTAACATAATAAATAAAAATAAAAATTTATTTTGAGTATACACAGAAACTCGGGAGTAGTAAATTAGGTATGAATGATCCCAAAAAACATTAAACAAAAACAAATAGAGAAAGAGGAATTATTAGGGGGACAGAGTTGTGGTGGAGCCCACTCTCGAAATTGAAGAAAAAGGAGGAAAACGCGAGCTCTTGAATCTTTAAAAGGCTGGTCACCGCCTCATTTGCAGCCACAACATCTTTTACATTACTATTCCCATAAACTTGTCTTCCTCTCCTTTATCCCATTAATCATAACATACATAGATGGGTGCTTGTTTGTCTTCCTCTTCTGTCATCGATTCAAAAGATGAGAAGCCCTCTTCCGCCTACGTGATCTCAGCCAACGGAGAGCTCCGTCAATATACAGTACCCATCAACGTCTCTCAAGTTCTTCAATCTGAGATGCCTTCTGAGGCTTCCTTTATCTGCAATTCCGACCGTCTTTACTTTGACGATTTCATACCTCGGTTGGATTCAGAATACCAGCTTCAGCCCAGCCAGATCTATTTCGTGCTCCCTATTTCCAAGCTTCAGTATCGACTGAGTGCGTCTGAAATGGCAGCTCTTGCCGTTAAAGCAAGCGCTGCACTCGAGCAACTCAACAAAAACAACCGTCGCCATTCTAAGAAGTTTATAAGGAAGAATAAGAAGAGCAATTCTCGGATATCACCAATGCTTCTCCAAGTGGAAGATGAATGTCGAGATAATTATACTCAAAGCCAAAGCAATTATAGGGCTCCGTCCATGGGACTTGGGATTTCCATGAGATCTGCTTCTGTCAGAAAATTGCAACGAATATCTTCGCGGCGGGCAAAGATGGCTGTGCGCTCCTTCAGGAAGCTTATGACCATTCAAGAAGGATCCGTTCTCTTGTTTACTTAACTAATTAATTAAACTTCATTATTTTTTCTTTTGACGGGAGCGTGAAGGAGAGAGGTTGTTGAAGGGCTTTCTCCTCATTTTCACTTTCCATGCATGGGCAGTAACATGCTGTAGCTAGGTTGTAAGGTGCCCTCATCTTCTCTCGCTCTCGGCATGTAAATAAAAATATGTGGGAGTTGCAGAGCATAAGATGTCAAATTCGGCTGTTTGTAAACTTACTTGTTTAAGAAGAACTAGTAATTAACCTTTTTGTGCAATTCCCTGTTTAATTTCTTGTGAATTGAAACAGTAAATGATCAAATTAAACTCAGTTGCATCGCCAAAAACATGGCCGCTAAGATATGGGCAATATATACTTCCATCTTATCCAGCAAGAAACAGCATGTATTTCAATTGTAATAGACTCAGATTAGAGTTTAATTTGAAAGTTATCGTGAAAATAACCTCTCGTACAAATGCATAAGGCTGCGCACAATATATTTTTATTATTCGATTTTTTTCGGATCCTGCACATAATAAAATTTTGTGTATCAAACTGTCTTTTAGAGTTTAAATGTTATGTGTCCTTTAAAGTTATTGACTAAATTAATAATTTATATATATTAAGAAAAAATTTTAAAAATAAATATTTAGATATAAATTTAAATTAAAGTAATTGGGTTTGGCTGGATCTTACTTGGGTATATAGTGCCTCCCCTGGATAGACTTCATTTCGATTGTCTTCGTTTTCCTTATTAACGAATAAAAGTTGTTATGTCAAATACGAGTAGGTAAAAAATAATTAGAGCATCTCCTTTTAAAATCTATATTTGGAAAAAGATATTCTATAAAAAAATAAATAGTTTTAGTCACATGGTTATAGTATGTCAAAAGTCATAGCTGGATGATGAATTTTAGGAGGAATGGAGTAGAAAGAAATTAATGTGTGGAGAAGTCGTCGCTTACTATTAATTAAATGGAAATGAGGAATCCTACTGGGAGAGAACTTTCTCCAAGGGCAAGGCAAAAACAGCGGCCAATTCCATTCTTATGCAAAACAACAAAAGTTCAAGTGTGGGGTTGGCGAATTAATTAATTAAATTGAAATTTTAGGATAACGGCTTTGAATTATTTTAGTTGTTCACATCCTTTACTACATACTCCTCCAAGTTTTACTTCACATCTTCTCATGCATCACAACGGGAATTGCCGTGTCAAATTAATTAATATTCTTGCACTAGTTTCAAATATATATAGTGAAATCGTATCAAATCGAAAAGTCAAATTAAATCGAGTAAAAAATTTAAATACATTTGATTTGAGTTTGTTTGATATTGAGTAAAAAGATATGAATCAAACTGGCATGTAAATATATAATTGTTCTATATAATTTTAAGATTTTATATAAAATTTTCTTTACTAAAATTCTAGAAATATTTGGGAGTCTCTTATGGGATATAATATTTAATAGAATATGAACTACTCCATTTTTATTAACCTTAATTAATAAATTATATGATCACTTTCTTATAAATTGTTACTTAAATGCGTCAATCTCTTTATTCTTCCATGTTTATATGTCAATATTTATTAAATTCTTATATTTTTTTTTAATTTGAAGTGATATTTAGACAATCTAAAATTAAATAGAACATATCATTAATTTGGTATCATATTGATTTTTATGTTTAATTAGTAAATTCGTTTAACTTTGAAAGTATACATCAACGAAAAATTATTGTCATACGACTAAAAAAGTTACTAGCAAAGCGTTATGAACAAAATTCTCTCATAAAATTATTTTAATAGGTCATATGTTTGTCAATTATTTAATTTTTACTAAAATTATATTTACTTATAAAAATTTAACAAATTAAGATTGAAATAAAATTCATATAAAAAATCTCCGAAAAATCGAAAAACAAAACCAATCCAAACCAATATAGTTAATTTGGTTTGATTTTAATAAAAATCGAATCAACTCAATCTGTGTACAACCCTGGGCGAAAATTATGTGCTAGCAAATGCACATTTCAATCGCGGACTTGAATATGAAGCAAAATTTCTTCTATTAAATATTAGTTTAGATAGCAGTTGGAGAATATTTGGGCTGAAGTTGGAAACAAGAGTTTCTGAATTGGAGATAGATTAAAATCGTGGAAAACGTTGCGTCTAGACAAGAAATTCACTTGGAAAAGAAATGGAACTTTTTGATTGAAAACCAATAATAACCTTCCCCTAAATTATATCGTCAAACGAGGATTTCAAATTCAAACATTGAAATTTGATAGTTGCAAATAGTACTGGTGAAATAAATATATCTGCAAATGCTGAAATATTTGACCAAATCGTTCAACATGCTCAAATGAAGAGTAACAAGATTATAAAAAGTTAACAATGAAAGACAAATTTAAAAGAGAAAAAAGGAATAGAAGTTGTCTGTTACTACGTACAATTGATCTCTTCATCATCATCATTTTGTAAAGATAATAGTATTAATACCCAAAGAAGCTGGATAATATGATACATGAAGGGTGTGGTCTATTACCCAAAGTCCTTTATTGAAGTTTTCAAATAAGATACAGATGCGACTTTGAATGATATTCAAACTAAAGCGACGTTATTAATTATCTCTATATCTATATATTACAATAATAATCAAAGGTAACACGGCGTTGTTTGGGTTTGGGAGTGGTCCCACATATGTTCTTTCTCCCACGGGAGGGAGAGGCTATGTTGACCCTCCTCTTTAATTTAATTTGGATTGCTTCTTGCCTTCTTGTGCTTCAAGGCACAACCCCTACTTTATTTTTATTTCTTTATTATTGCTTGACTTCATCAACATAGTATTTCTTATGTGCCAACATTATCTTGGAGATGCAAAATGATCTCTTCCTTGCACCTAATTAGTGTAATATTATAATTCTTTGCTAAACTTTCAGTTTAACTCTTTTTGCCTCATCTGTTTAAACTGGAGTACGATATTTCATAAATGTTTTCATTACATAAAAGCCATTTGTCCTTTCAATGTTAACGCTAGGATAGATCTAATTCTCTACGTGACAGAAATCGATGATATAAAGATGTTGGGATATTGCCAGAGAAACAAGGTTTACTCCTCAGAAGCCATTAAGTTCTTTTTTTTCATTTTTAATTTTGCACTAATTGTTCTTTGTATGGGTCGAAATTTGGTCATACAAGAATGGCACCAAAAAGGAATGGCGAGAAGGTGATTAAGTCGTGGTTGTGCAATGTGTATGCGAGGCACCATAACGACGAGCATCTCGGCCACGGCCGTGGTCGAACCATCAAAAAGCCTCTACGGCAATGCATACGCCAAGGCGGTTAGGGAGGTCAACCTAAAGTGTAAATAGCAGATTAAAGCGCCCTGGCTAAGGACCACTGGTAAGGGGGAACACCTAGTATATAGACATGATAAGAGAAGGATAGTGCGGGGCTTTACTTTCTCTTCTTCTTTTTGGGTCTGTCTACCCAATACTCAAAAGAAGGTTCAAAACCTTGTGACCGATCCTTGAAATCATCATCATGAAGTCAATAAAGAAATATTCAGTAGTCGTTAATGATGCATCTTCTCGTTCTTCTTTATCATATATTATGGGATAATAGCATTGAGAATGTAAGCCCCCTATTTTCATTCGACATCTTTTATGATCTTAATGAGTTCTCAAACTTAACCATTTTCGATTTTTTTCCATTTAATATTCTTCGATCTAGAGTTGATTATCTTTGGTCAGGATTTACCCCCTATCATCTCATTAATTCATTTTAAGAAAAAGGTTTAACACTTTTTTTGGTAAAATAATTTGGCGCCGTCTGTGGGGACTTTCTAGCCAAAACCTTAGTTCCCTCTAGATCAAAATGTGGCCTCAGATCTGTCCATCGCCTGGTGAAACTCCACCCACTCATCACGAACGTTGACTTACGAAACCGATCGGTGAACCCCCGAAACCACCAAACCAACCAAGGAAAAATCCATACGCGGAACGGGAGTTATGCCTGGCTTATACACGACAGCCATGTTGCCACAGCAGCAACTCTGATGCACTATGGGCGTAAGCCATCGTAGTGGGACTGTGACTATTGCTCATCAAGCGCGTCCATAATCCCATTTCCAGGTAAACACCCAACACTCTACAACCTGCGGATATCGTTTCCCCTCTTACTGTATGAGACGAACATTGCAGTATAATTTATTGACTAAGATACTCCTCGTCCGTATTTCATGGTATTAACTTACATTTTTGCCATCTTTGCGCGATCAGGACTGAGAGTTACTCGGATTGGGACTCAAGACCCCAGCGGTGGAGCAGCTCGTCCACCCACGAGATGCCAAAGCTCGATCAGTGACAAAGTTGAATGTGAAGCTGAAACCGACATCAGGCAGGAAATTAATACCAAAGTATGGAACGAGGAGAGCCGCCCAGTGGCACGATCCCTAGCCCATTGCCAAACAGGAGAACCTCCCAGGACAAATAAAAAAACGCGACCAACCCTCATCCATCAACTGAACAGCCGACTAAGGTAACAAATAATTTCATATACTTCTAACCCTCTACTCCCAAAATAAAAAAGTGAAACAGAGAACAGAGACTTCCTCCCAAAGACGCGAACAAAGTCCAGCCAACATACAGGCTCCAAAGTCCTCCCAGCGTCAGAGAGAAAAACAGAAGAAAAAAAAACTCCCACTCAGTACCGTACTACGAATAACAGACAAACGGCTCAGAACGAACCGGTGTCATTAAGAAACAATCTCCATAGCTTGGGACGGGGCGGTGAGCCCATGGGACGCACGACCTTCCCAGCACAGGCAGAGCATAAATACAGAAAGGTAACCCATATGCTCTCCATGGCGATACTACGCCAGTTCGGCCAACTAAAAACTACAAATCATATCCAAATTTCATTCGAATTAGTAAAGTCTCAGGGTGCCCAAAATCCCGTGCCGCAAGTTCATCGCCCGTCCCATAAACGATCTCTCCAGGGCGAGTAATGAAGGGACTAGATAGACTGGGACTCATCCCGATGCACACATAAGCTATGCAGTAACGCATGGTATCCTCCAATAAAAGCAAGTCAACGTCAACATTCTTATCACCCTACGGCCTCCGACCATCGCCAACGAAATACTACCTCGCTCGAATCGCCAAATGAAATAAGATTCTACCTCACTCAAATCGCCAAAGAAAAAATTTGACCTTGCTCGAATCAAGTCAAATTCGACCTCACTCGAATCGCCAAAATAAATTCGACCTTGCTCGAATCACCAAAAGTTAAATTCGACCTCGCTCGAATCAACAAAAAATTCGACCTCACTTGAATAAATTCAAATTCAACCTCGCTCGAATCGCCAAAGTAAATTCGACCTCGCTCAAATCAACAAAAAATTCGACCTCGCTCGAATCAACTAAAAATTCGACCTCACTCGAATCAAGTCAAATTCAACCTCGCTCGAATCAACTAACAATTCGACCTCGCTCGAATCAAGTCAAATTCGCTCTCGCTCGAATCACCAAAGTAAATTCGACCTCTCTCGAATCAAGTCAAATTCAACCTCGCTTGAATCGCCAAAGTAAATTCTACCTTGCTCGAATCGCCAAAGGAAAAATTCGACCTCGCTCGAATCAAGTAAATTCGATCTCGCTCGAGTCAAGTAAATTCCAACCTCGCTTGAATAAAGTAAGGTTCGATCCCACCAAATTCCCAACTGAAAGGCAGGGACTCATCACAAGAAAATCCAAAGACCTTTTTCAAAAGGGAAAAGAAAAAAAGAAGAGCCAGGGACATACAGTCAAAGAGAAACTGAATCTTATCCAAAATTTACATATACACAGCGTTTTACAAGAGGCCAAAACATGCCCCTCCCCCCAAAAAAAAAAAACAACGAGCAACACCAAAGAAAAAAAAAAGAAACAAGTTCCAAAAGACTACAATACTTCACTTTGCCGCATCTCTGCCATCGTCCCCGTCGGCACTACCATCATCCGAAGAAAGCCCATATTCAACCCCATCACCCCCATCGGCCTCCGGTGTTGCGGGATCATAGCCGCAGGCAAGATAAGCCTCGCGCGCCTTCACACGAGCATCCTCAAAAGCGGCCTCAGGGACACTCCCCGCCGCCCACAAATCCTTATATATATCTCTTTGGGCCTCATCATGGACCCACATCTCATACAGGCGGCGGGGGACAAAAACAGGGGCGGACTCTTGAGAGGCCTGAGCCAACAACTGCGCCTTGTCGTCTTCGAGAGTCACCACTTGGTCACCCAGATTCGAGGCATCCCGCTCAAGCATGCCGATGCGCTCTTCGAACCTTGCCTCGATCATCGTGGTCGTCTCTCTCTGAGCCTCGCGCTCAGACCTGAGGATGCGAACAGTGTCTTCCAACGCCGCCGCCCTCACCACAGCTGCCACCCAGGCCCCCTCGGCCCTCTAACTCGATCACCTTCCTCTCCAAGTCGGTCACCTTATCCGTCCACTCTGCACTTAGACTAGCAACCGTAGTAGAATTCTGCTCGAGCTCGGCTCGGAAAGACAACACCTTCGCCTGAAGGTCCTCGCATTCCGCCACAACCCCTTTGCCCACCTCGAGCTCCTCATCTTTAACCCTGAGCAGTCCCTCGAGCTTGCTATATCTGCGGATAGACCGCACCAGATCCTCGTCCTTCTTCTCCAACTCCTCCCTGAGGGAACGAGCATTACCTCCCGCCCTAAGTTGCACATGCATCTCACGACACCTGTCGCGATATCGGCGACACTTCACGGCCATATTTAAAAAGAAACCAGCCTGCATCTCAGCCCGCGTGAACACTGTAGATCTCCAGCATGTAAGTCTAAAAATAAAAACATACAACAACGAAACGAGAAAGAGAAGAAAAATCAGCGAAAACCAAAGACGAAACAAAGGAATTAACGAAAGGAAACTCATCCTCAAGGCCATCCCGGCCACGCCGTGTGATAAACCAGGGTCACTAATCTCCGGAAGAGCCCCGTTTTCGGCGATGGAGCACAGAAGGTCGAATTGGGGCACCAAATCCACCGTATCCTCCAATAGGTTAACATCCGGTGGGATTTCGAGCACACGGAAAGGATATCCCTCCTTCACATCGACCCTAGTAAATCCCTCTTCAAACATCCTCATGTCCTCAGGATCAATGTCTGAATCGAACTCGTAGTCATAACCACCACGCCCTTCAACCTCTCATCGGCCGGATAAAAGGCACGAGTCTGCTGAGAGGTTGATGGTCCACTCAGAATAACTGTTGCAACCGTATAATTCTACCCTAATGCCACAACGTCCCTTTCCATACCCGAAAAGGGTGTCGCTTCCACTCCCAGGCCGGCAACACCAACGGTTTCATACACCTCTGAAACAGGGTCAACCCTCAAAGGCATCTCAATCAAAGACGTCTCCCCTGCCTTTTTTACGGGACCTCTTCGCCATCACCTTGAGAAAGTTCGCCCGCCAAATGAATAGTGGGGGAGTACCCGACCAATGAGCAACCTACGTACACCAGATCTCGATGAAGACTCGATCTGCAAAATAGCCGATTTTGGGAACCCTCATTCGCAGCCACCCCTAGTACGGGCCTAGTAGAAGCCGGTCAAATGAAACTAAAAGGCGAAGAAAATACAGTGGAAGGGTAAAGTGATTAAAGCCAAGACAAGACGACTTACTGGCGGAAGGTTTACACCCAAACCTCTCGTGAAAGGGTGCACATGCGTGTAATCCAACCGTATGAGGCAGAACCGAGCTCACCCACCCGCGAATATCATTAACTTGCGGAGGGGATAGTCTCTCAGCTGCGACAAGAAAAAATAATCAATAAGATCATTAGAGGAAAACAACTGACGAGCATTGTAAGAAAAGAAAAGAAGAAAGACCCACGGGAAAAATCCACATCTCAGGAAACCCGGCGGGGTTAGACACCACGTGCTCCGTGCGGACATAGAAGAAGCTCTCCCAGAAGCGATAATTGGTCTTGTCATCCATTCCGATCACCAGGCTTTTAGTACCTCGGTGACGGAGACGCTTGGTGCCCCTATGAAAACTGGGGACGAAGAGATGCGGCAAGTGTCGAAGAGAAACCCCCACGGTCGGCTAACTACCATACTTGAGGAGCATTAAGAAGAGTTTGTATATGTACGGGGTGAGCTGAGTCGGGCACACATCGTAGAAGCGGCAGAAGTCCGCCGCCAGTGGGGGGAGGGGAAGCGTGTATCCAATAATAAAAGGATACGCATAGAACGCGCAGTATCCTGGGCGATGTATGTGCACAATGTCTGAAACCGCAGGAACGAGTTTGATGTGCTCGGGAATTCTCCATTTAATTTTAAATGTCGTGAGCGTCGCGGCATCCATCGTAGAAAGTATAGATTTAGGCTCATCTTCAACAGCGCTATTGAAGTCGGTCCTTGCCTTCCCCAGGAGGGGAACCACTTCATCCACCGTCGAAAAATTCTCGTCCTGGTCCAAACTCACTCTTTTTTTTAGGGAAGGCACCACATTTTCCTGCACCGGAGCACCAAAAACCTGGTCAAGGTTAGAATAAGCACTGATCTTCGTTCTGAATGATTGTCCAGATCGTGAGAGTAAAAAAAAGAAGGGTAACAACCACAAGGATTGCCGATGCAAAAAAGAAATATGAAGAACTAAGAGAGAAGAACAAATGCTTTTAGGATCTTCTTGTGAATGATTGGGGAAACGCTACATTCTAATGAGAACCTCTCCCTTATTTATAGAGATACAAATACGCTGGTTGGAGAAACTAAACGCTGCCTTTTTTCAAAAAATAACGGAGGAGGCACGGGAAACAATGTGGCATACGAAGAACGTGTGCCATAATGACACCTGAAGAACTTAAATGCCATTTCAATTGACACACTGGTCCGACAAAGCACTCGAAACGTCATATCATCGCCCCGTTAAGAGGTGATCGGCCATCGCCCAAAACATTCAGATTTCTCAAAGTTTTTGAATTGACGAGGTTCGCCTATCGTGCTCGCCTAAAGGCGAACCCAATAGGCGGAGGGACTGACTGTATGGGTCGAAATATGGCAATACAAGAATGGCACCAAAAAGGAATGACGAGAAGGTGATTAAATTGTGGTTGTGTACGCGAGGCACCGTAACGACGAGCATCTCGGCCACGGCTGTGGTCGAACCGTCAGAAAGCCTCTATGAAAAAGCATATGCCAAGGCGATTAGGGAGGTCGACCTAAAGTGTAAATATCATATTAAAGCGCCTTGGCTAAGGACCACTGGGTAATAGGGAACACCTAGTATATATTCATGATAAGAGAAGGATAGTGCGGGACTTTACTTTCTCTTCTTCTTTTTGGGTCTTCTCTGAAGGATTCTACCTAATACTCAAGTGAAGGTTCAAAACCTTGTTACCGATCCTTGTAATCATCATCATGAAATCAATAAAGAAATATTCCGTAGCCGTTAATGGTGCATCTTATCGTTCTTCTCTATCATATATTGTGGGATAATAGCATTGAGAATGTAAGCCCACTATTTTCATTCGACATCTTTTATGATCTTAATGAGTTCTCAAACTTAATCATTTCTGATTTTTGTTTCACTTAATAATTCTTCGATCTAGAGTTAATTATCTTTGGTCAGATTTACCCCTATCATCTCATTAATTCGTTTTAAGAAAAGGTTTAACACTTTTTTTGGTAAAATATTCCTATTCATTTAGGAAAACTACAAATTGGAAAATAGTATTTGGAGAAACGATGTTTTTTTTAAACAAAACACGCCCTTGATTGACACACAAATTTTCTAGAGGAAAATGGTTTCTTCCTCGATCGCGTGGTATTTGACGGCGCCTTCCAAGTCTAAACTCAATTGCTTTTGCTTAATTCTTCTAACAGGACCTTGCCTGGATTTGACTGACAAATACGCATGGGAAGCTCACTACTGGGCCTTGTGCTCTTAGCTACTTACGGGGGGAAGCGCACAATTAGCCAGTAATAAGACATGTATTTACTTTTAAGCCACTTTTTAAACTGTTTTTAGTCTTTAGATACTACTTTAATAAACTTTTACCTGCACGGACGAAAATACCCTTTTGCTCATAAAGTTCAGGACCAAGTGTCCTTAACTTATGAGCTTGCTACCGTAAGTTCAGGACTAGTTGTCCTTAATTTATGAGCTTGTAAGTCTAAGTTTAGGACTAACTGTCCTTAACTTTTGAACTTGTAACTCTAAGTTCAGTACTACATGTCCTTAATTTCTATGCTTGTAACTCTAAGTTAAGGACTACCTGCCCTTAATTTATGTGCTTGTAACTCTAAGTTAAGGACCAAGTGTCCTTAATTTTTGAACTACCAACTCTAAGTTCAGGATCAAGTGTCCTTAACTTATGAGTTTGTTACTGTAAGTTCAGGACTAGATGTCCTTAATTTAATTTATGAGCTTCTAAGTCTAAGTTAAGGACTACATGTCCTTAGTTTTTGAGCTTGTAAGTCTAAGTTTAAGACTACTGTTACATCCCGTACCTTAGAATTAGGATGTGCCGTAGTAATTCCACATGAGTTCGAAGAGATTATGTCTATTAGCAGGTTATAGAGGGTTTAAAACATTATTATTATGAGACCCTGTAAGTTTACAACCCTGATACCGTTAGATATTATGCTAGTGTGATATTTTCTTTTAAGTGGATTTTAGTAAAAGTTTTATAAGTATAATTTTGGATAATTATCATTATTACTATTTTCTAATATGATAAATTATATACATAATATGATAAAGTTTATGAGATTTTCTTTATTGTAAAGATAGAAATAATTTTGTCACAAGAAAAGAAGGTTATCTTTTTACCATTTTACGAATTAAGCGTACCCAAAATTTTCTCTTTGTATGAGATTAGGAAGATTAGAAGTTGAGAAAATATATATATATTTTTACACGGATATTTTAATGAAATAATAATGTATGTATTTATTTTATATGGTACCATATGACCACGATAGTATGATGTATAAGGTTTATTAAAAATGAGTAGTATTTTTAAGTAAATTAAGATAATTCTTAATTATTTAGTTAATTGGTTAATTATCAGGTAACGAAACATTACCTAATTAACTAATAAATTAGATAAATATTAAAATCACCCCACTCCCATGTGGCAGCAAGCCACTTCTTAAGATATGACTCTTAGTCATTCTTTATTAGGTGGCAAAAGTAATGTGTTAATACCAAGACACTTCATTTCTTACAAATTCCTACAAATGTGAGCTTTGCACATTAACTACAAGACACTGCAGAACGTTAGCATTCTTTACTAATTTTCAACGAGACTTCTTACAACCAAACCTATTGAACTCCAATTGTTAACTCAAAAATTGACTGTTTGTTCTGGAGCATTATCAACGATTTCAATTAGGAAATGTAACGGAGATCTATAAGTAACGATCTTCAACAAGAATTCATACGAGACTTCTTAGCATAATAGTAACGGGATTTTACGATTCTTAGGGAGTACGGTGCAATCTTTTCCAAAAATATCATACGTGTTTTTTCCCTACTCCAGGTATGTTAAGGCTAATTCTTTTTTTGTTTTGGGCATGATCCAAGTAACGATACGTAAACATAATGCTATTCCATAAGTGGTTTTACTCTTAGCAGTTAAGGATGTATATGTTATTCATCCTGTAAAATTATATTCAAGCAGGTCTAAGTATGTATCTAGTTCCCTATTGAGGTGTTTAATAAAAACATTAATATCATAATGGTATTATATGTATTATGAATTTACCATCGAGCTACGGGCGGTCGGGAAGTTACCACCGGTTGGCCAGTTATACATTTACTACCGAGCTACGGCCGGTTCGGCAGTTACAATTGATCAGTTGGGCAGTCACGCATCATGCGATATGGATAATAAAAATAGTCTCAAAGGGAAGCATTATATATGTAAGTATGATAAGTATGCATATACGGTGGCACTTCGGAGATCCATGTTGACTCTTATATGTATTTAATTAATGTTGACTTACTGTTATGTTTCAGTTCCGCCTTACATACTCAGTACATTGTTCGTACTGATGTCTTTTTGTTGGGGACACTGCATTCATGCCTGCAGGTATAGATAATCAGTTTGATGAGCCCTCATAGTAGACGTGATTGGCTTCAGCGAAAGATCGGTAAGACTCCACCTCATTTGGAGTGCAGCCGAGTCTATGTGTCATCGTGTCTGAGTTTTTCTAAAGACTTATGGGTAGGCCGGTACGCTGTCCTATTTGATGTCAAATAATCTAAGAGGCTTTGTAGATAGAGGTTCATATTGTACAGTATGTCAGAGGCCTTGACGACCCATATGTATTCATGTTTTTAATAAAATAGTTCAGTAATACAGTGTTTTCCCACTTATAGTTGTACATTATGAGTTGTGGCCATGTGGGCCCATGATAGTTATGAAAGGAATGAGTTCAGCTAACTCGACCTATGTATGTTCTAGTTTTGGTCGAATGACCATGAGTTACAGAGTGGTTCGTTCAGGCCAGTGCGGCACCGGGTGCCAACCACGCCTCCCTAGGTTTGGGGCGTGACAACTACCTGTCGTTAACTTTTGAACTTGTAACTCTAAGTTGAGGACTACATGTCCTTAACTTTTGAACTTGGAACTCGAAGTTCAGGACTACCCATCCTTAATTTATGTGCTTGTAACTCTAAGTTAAGGACTACCTATCCTTAGTTTTTGTGCTTGTAACTCTAAGTTAAGGACCGAGTGTCCTTAATTTTTGAACTTCCAACTCTAAGTTCTGAACCAAGTGTCCTTAAATTATGAGCTTGTTACTGTAAGTTCAGGACTAGCTGTCCTTAATTTATGAGCTTGTAAGTCTAAGTTAAGTACTACTTGTCCTTAGTTTTTGAACTTGTAAGTCTAAGTTTAGGACTACATGTCCTTAACTTTGGACTTGTAACTCTCAGTTCAGGACTACATGTCCTTATTTTTTGAACTTGAAACTCTAAGTTCAGGATTACATTATCTTCGTCTTCTTCACTTCCTCTCCATTCTCTTCACCAGCAGTCTCCATCAAAATACGTCATTGTTCGTCCCATTACACCCTCTTTATCAGAAAAAATACCAAGAACAATCGTAATACAATCATCTGAGCTCACAAAATTACCATCTGAGTAAAGGACAAATAACTGGTTTGCACAAATTCAAAGTGATCAAATGGAGTTGCTGAAATTCCTTCACATCTTTGGTAGATGTTGTTTGTTGACACATTTAAAGAGGTTGGTACAAAGTCCCCTTGTCTAATTTGAAACGTGTTCTTCCATTATTATTCTTCAAAATTTAAAAAAGGTTGCTTGTCTTTAAGAAGGTTGGCTACATCTTAACTTGAAATGCAGCAGAAAAGTTGTCTTTCTGGATGTTGAGCTCAAAAACTGAACATCCTATGGACCACTCTTGTTCAGTCGATTATTTCCGAACAAGGGTGTTCTATTCTGTTGGTAATAATGGAACAATTATGTTCGTAGGAACAAAGAGAAGCAGATTTATTCTATACTCGATAAGTACCAATACGCAATGGGGGAGTTGATCCCATTTTCTATGAGCGAATGAGTCCCTTGAAGCCTTGTGTACTTCAATTCTGGCTAGGGATCATGGGGTGATCTAGAGGAGTGCTTTTAAATATTTTTTGCTTATTGGCGTATTTGCAGAAATTGGTCAGAACAGAAAAGAGATAGAAGAAAGGGTAACATTGTCTTTTCATATTAATTTTAATAGACCAGTAGTTATTTTTGGTCAGCAGTAAAAATGTTGGATAAAAAGTAAATACCACTTTAAAAAATGGCTGCCCCACGCAATTTTTATACTTACGGGGAGAAATTAAAAATAGCCAGATTTGCAAGTTGTCATTTAAAAATAGCCACAGTTTTAAAAGTAATCACAATGTAGCCACTTTTCATGTAAAGATAAATTCTGAACAAAAACACTGTTCAAAATTCGGAAAATACCCCAGTATATTATACTGGAGTTCCAGCATAAGTATATTGGAACTCCAGCATATTATACTGGAGTTCTAGTATAATATATCGTTCCAGCATAATATGTTGAAAGTTCATATACAGGTGCTCCAATCTCCAGTATATTATGCTGGAACTATTCGTGTGTTGGAATTCCAGCATAATATGTTGGAAGTTCATACACAGGTGCACCGATCTCCAGTATGTTTTGCTGGAACTTTCTGTGTTGCAGCAAAATAGTGGCTATTTTTTAATGACTTTGCAAACGCTGGCTATTTTTGAATGGCCATTCCGAAAATTGCCTAGCCCGTGCTATTTTTACCTACTTATGAACCAGCATTTACTTAAGAAAATTTTACTTCCCATAGCAAAGGTATACACCCTATTAATTATAAATCAAAATTATTTTAAAATATTATTTTCTATAGCTATATTTTATATTTTATAGCAAAATAAGTATTTATGGTATGTACATACAGCTGGACTGCCCTGATTTTAGGTGTTTTTTATTGTTGTATACATGAATACAACAGCGCGAATACATGTGCATACATGCGCACACAGCTAGACTACCCTGATTTTAGGCACTTTTTGATGTTGTATTCATGAATACATACATGTGAATACATGCGCGTATAGCTGGACTCCCCTGATTTTAGGCGCTTTTTACTATTGTATTCATGAATACTACAACGGGAATACATGTGAATACATGCGCGTACAACTGGACTGCCCTGATTTTAGGCATTTTTTGTTGCTGTATACATGAATACATGGCGTAAATACATGCGTGTACAGCTGGACTACCCTGATTAATAGGCGTTTTATTGTTGTATTCATGAATACTGCAGCGTGAATACACTAACGTAACAACTGAATAGTAGCTATAGGAAGTAATTATGTATATGGTAGCGAAATTAATTGCTACTAAACAATAATGGTTTCTGAAAATTCCTCTTTACTTAACAAGCTGGTGTTTGGAATTGTACAAGATAACATCCACCCACAAGGTGTACTATTACAAAGAGGGGGATTTTCAACTTTTAGGTTCTTGCTACGAGCTCATTACACTTTGCATATTTATAAATTCAAAATAATAATTATTATTATTATTATTATTATTATTATTATTATTATTATTATTATTATTATTATTATTATTAATCGTTTTAGTGACTTTCACATATATATAATGTATCTTACTCTATACAAAAAATTTTGGGACATTTAAACTCATAGACTATATGTTATATCCTCCGTCGCGGCTCATTTTAATGTAGACATTCATTTGATTATACAAAACTTAAGGATGATTATAGAAGGAGAACATGAATTTCAATTGTCAAACCTGAGGATTTGAAAAAAATAATAAAGAAATAAAGAAAGAAAAACGTCTTAACTATAATGCAAGAGGGAGGTAATACATGCCAATTTCCTATGGATGGGCCCAATTCCAAAAATGAATAAAGATGATATTGGAACCTCCAGGTTCAATTCTTTTTTAAAAAAAGAAAAAGAAAGGAAAAAACAACAAGATATGTGAGGTTTGAAATTCAATTTTACTTGTAAAGGTACCTCAATAATTATTGTACCATAAAATTATTTGAGCTTGGGCATATATACACTTGTACACACGTATAATAAAAAAAATATAAAATTATTATACATGATCCAGAAAGAGTAACATTGGTTCACATGAACCCTTACCCTCCCTTAGGATATGCCCTGCGTAGGTAGTTACGTAACTTCACACAGACTTCCTAGCAAATAAAGGTTATATGCATGCAAAAGATTTGATGTTGCTCTCGAATAAATTGAGTTTTTCCTCCATGTAGATTTTGAATGATATTAAGTAGTTAGATTATTTTTACGCCCCAATCAAATGTCAGTAGTTTATTTATGTGAGTATATATTTCATGATATCAAATACATCCTTAGGGGTCGTTTGGTTGGGAAATAAATTTTTCCAGAATTTATTATCTGGTGATTAGTTATCCCGGGATTGTTATACCAAGATCCCATAAGAATAAAAATAACACTATTGTGTACGGTAAAATCGAGAGGCTCGATTATAAGGGCTCGAGGGGGTATCCCGAAAGCAAGTACACATCGAAGTAAGCCTGGGCTCGAGGAATGTGTAGACTGATGGATCGAAATTAGACTAGATTGACACCACAGTAATCGAATCACAAAATATCCGCGCTCAATCATCAATCCCGGCGAGAATCTCGGAGCCGGAAGAGCTATTAGTTGTTAACAATGCCAATCATGTATCTTACTTCCACAATTAGAATCATTCCTTATTTAGGATTCATCTACTATATAAAGAGGAACTCTATTCATTTCTACGCGTCCATTATCACAACTATCACAATGCTCTAGTTCTCACTCACATTGTTGAATACAAAGCTCTTTCATTTACTGTTAACTCTCCGTATTTGATTTGTTCGCATTATTATTGCTATTCTCACTATCCTTGGCAAATTATTCTCGAATCTAATCCAGATCGAGGTCGACGGATTGCAATTATATGGGTTTGATTCATATAAATCTTTTAATTCATTTATTTGCTTTACTATTTACCAATTAACATTGAATTGGATCGCACAACCTTATAATCACATTACAAATTTAATTGTTACTCGTATTTCGAGGTAAACAGTTTGGTGCCCACCGTGGGGATAAGGATAATAGTGATTTTTCAGTGTTAGTTCTGGTATAACACACTATTTTATGCTTGTTTCTTGTCAAGAATTTTGCTTTCAGTATAAATCATGTCAAACTCACAGAACACAGCTAACATGGTGACAACGGCCTGCGACACCACGGGGAGAACGAGAATGTTGTTGCTCCAGGAGTCGAGGTCCCACAAGCTGGTATTGGAGGAGCACCACCCGCTAACCCGGTCGACGTCGGTTCACATATTGCTTTGAATACATATTTAGGCTAACCCTGGTGGAAGCGTACGCAGAAAAGGTCGGATCGACGGTCGAGGTACCCAAGGCATAAGAGACGAAGGTGTTAGTCTCCAAGTCATATTTGAAATGTTGCAAGCCCAACATAACACTATTGCCCAATTGCAAAATCAGCACCAGACTCTGAATAGGGTCGAACAAGAGGCTACTCGTCGTACCGAGTCGGTGCCTGAAATATCAGGAGACAATAACTCGACGATCGACCTTTCTATAATGAGAATGCTCGAGGAGTTTACTAAAAGGATAGAGTCGGGGGATAAGAAGATTGAAGCCAATGATAAGAAGGTAGAAACCTATAACTCTTGAGTTGATCAGACTCCGGGGGCACCACAAATCTTAAAGGGAATGGACTCCAAGAAATTTGTACAAAAACCATTTCCTCCTAGTGCGGCTCCAAATCCCATACCGAAGAAATTCAAGATGCCCGATATACTAAAATACAACCGGACCTCGGACCCTAATGAGCACGTTACCTCTTATACGTGCGCTATTAAAGGAAACTGTTTGGAAGATGATGAAATCGAGTCAGTCCTGCTGAAGAAATTCGGGTAGACCCTATCCAAAGGAGCCATGATTTGGTATCACAACTTGCCTCCGAACTCTATTGATTCGTTTTCCATGTTGGCAGACTCGTTTGTAAAGGCGCACGCAGAAGCTATAAAAGTTGCAACAAGAAAATCAGACCTCTTCAAGGTAAAGCAGAGGGAAAATGAGATGCTACGAGAATTTGTATCTCGATTCCATATGGAACGTATGGAGTTTCCACCGGTTACTGACGACTGGGCTACTCAAGCTACCACACAGGGACTAAACGAGGGGAGCTCGATCGCGTCACGCCAACTGAAACAAAATTTTATAGAATACCCGATTGTGACTTGGGCTGACGTTCACAACCGATACCAGTCGAAGATCAAAGTTGAGGATGACTAACTGGGAGCCCCTTCGGGTTCAGTACACCCGAGCCAGTCGATGGGTAAGAACCAAAGGGATTTTGACAGAGAATCGAGACCAACCAAAGATCGATATCAGTCGTACGTCGTAGATAGAATAAACAACCATACGGGACATAATTCCACCCGCAATGATCGAAGGGGTGACCGAGGACATAATCCTCGGGGACTCATGAGCAAAACTGGATTCGACAAGTATGTTGATCATACAGAAGCACCTCGATTTTTGGAGTATAATTTCAGCGTCGATGCCTCGAGCATTATATCGACCATTGGAAGGATTAAAGACATTAAGTGGATGAGGCCGATACAAACCGATCCTTCTCAGAGGAATCCTAACTTGATGTGAAATTACCATGGCACACATGGCCATAGGACCGAAGATTGCAGACAGTTGAGAGAAGAAGTAGCTCGGTAATTCAACGAGGGTCATCTTAGAGAATTCCTCAGCGATAGAGCCAAGAATCACTTCAGGGAGGGAGACACCAACAAAAATAATGAGGAAGAAAAACCTCAGCATGTTATCCACATGATCGTCGGTGAAGTCGACATCCCGCAGGGGCCTGTTTTCAAACGGACCAAAGTTTCAATTACAAGGGAGAAATGGACCCGAGATTACATGCCTGAAGGCACCCTTACATTCAACGACGAGGAGGCAGAAGTCCCTTCCCAACCGCACAACGACGCCCTGGTAATTTCTATCTTATTAAATAAAGTTCAAGTTAAACGTGTTCTTGTGGATACAGGTAGCTCGGCAAACATAATCAGGTCGAGGTTCGTAGAACAACTAGGCCTACTTGATCAAATTGTGCCCGCATCTCGGGTCTTGTACGGCTTCAACATGGCTAGCGAAACAAAAAAGGGAGAAATAATCCTACCAGTAAACTTATCCAGGACAATCCAGGACACGAAGTTTCACGTCATCGAAGGTGACATGAGTTATTACGCACTACTCGGGAGACCGTGTATCCATAACATGAGGGCGGTGCCATCGACCCTTCACCAGATGATGAAGTTCCTAACAGAGGATGGGGTGGAAATAGTTTACGGAGAACAACACGCTGCAAAGTATATGTTTGCAGTCGACGAGGTAACACCGACACCAGCATCCTCGACCTCAGAAAAATTGATCATCAAAGATAAGAAAGCAGTCAAATAGCAATCACCGCCCCCAGCCTCGATCGAAGCAGATAAACAGGTAATCAGAGATGACGAAGAGGATTTTCTCACTCCTAGAACCTTCGTCGCTCTCAAAGAATCGGATGCAACTAAGTCAACGATCGAAGAGCTGGACCAGGTGATACTCATCAAGTATCTACCCGAACGCAAGGTATACCTGGGAACGATGTTAACCCCCGAACTCAGGAAAAAACTCATTCAATTTCTTATTAATAACATGGATTGCTTTGCGTGGTCCCATCTAGATATGACAATAATCTTGCCCGAGATTACAACTCATCGGTTGAGCCTGGATCCCAAGTTCATACCGATAAAGCAGAAGAGAAGGCCTCAGTCCGAGGTGAAGCACGCCTTCATAAAGGAAGAGGTAACTAAACTCCTTAAGATAGGATCCATCTGGTAAGTCAAATATCCCAAATGGTTAGCCAACGTAGTCGTAGTCCCCAAAAAGGGGAACAAGCTTAGAATGTGTGTAGATTATAAGGATCTAAACAAAGAATATCCAAAGTACTCTTTCCCTTTGCCTAACATTGATCAGATGATCGACGCCACGGCTGGCCCCGAGATACTTACTTTTCTCGACGCTTATTCTGGGTACAACCAAATTCAGATGGACCTAGAAGACCAGGAAAAAACTTCTTTTATCACTAAGTATGGAACCTACTGCTATAACGTAATGCCATTGGGCTAAAAAATGTGGGGGTTACATATCATCGCCTAGTTAACAAGATGTTCGAAGAACAGATTGGGAAATCAATGAAGGTTTACATTGACGACATGTTAGTTATGCCCCTGCGCGCAGAGGACCATTTGACTCATTTGCATGAAACCTTCGATATCTTGAGGAAGTACAACATGAAACTCAACCCTGAGAAGTGTGCCTTCGGGTTTGAGTCGGGCAAATTTCTCGACTTTATGGTGTAAAATCAGGGAATCGACATTAACCCCAACAAAATCAAATCCATCGAGGACATCACCATCGTGGACAACGTAAAAGTCGTTCAGAGGCTAAACGAACAAATAGCTGCCCTAGGCCGGTTCATTTCGAGATCATCGGATCAGAGTCACAGGTTCTTCTCCTTGCTTAAAAAGAAAAATGAATTTACATGGACTCCAGAATGTCAGCAAGCATTGGAGGAGCTGAAATGGTATCTATCGAGCCCACCTTTGCTCCACACCCCAAAGGCAGATGAGAAGCTATATTTATATTTAACGGTGTCCGAGATAGCGGTAAGTGAAGTGCTAGTCCGAGAAGAACAAGGTACGCAGTTCCCAATTTACTACGTAAGTCGAACTTTAAGAGATGCTGAAACCAGATACCCGTACCTAGAAAAATTAGCACTTGCACTAATAAACGCATCTAGAAAACTAAAGCCATATTTTCAGTGTCACCCTATATGTGTTATTACCACATATCTCCTTCGAAATATATTGCATAAACTCGAATTATCGGGCCGACTGGCCAAATGGGCCGTCGAACTTGGCGGGTACGATATTGAGTATCAGCCCCGAACAGACATCAAGTCTCAAATATTAGCATACTTCGTGGCAGATTTTTCGCCAACCCTCGTACCCGAAGTAGAAAAGGAACTACTGCTGAAATCGGGAACCTCCTCAGGGGTATAGACTCTCTTTACTAACAGAGCCTCGAATGTGAAAGGTTTTGGACTTGGTATTTTTTTAAAACCGCCTACGGGGCAATATTGTTAGACAATCGATTAAAACTGTTAAGCTGACTAACAACGAGGCCGAGTATGAGGCTATGATTGCAGGTCTTGAATTAGCAAAGAACTTGGGAGCGGAAGTCATTAAAGCTAAATGTGACTCCCTACTGGTAGTTAACCAGGTAAACGACACTTTCGAAGTACGAGAAGATAGGATGCAAAGATATTTTGACAAGTTGCAAATCACTTTGCACCGCTTCAAAGAATGGACTCTGCACCATATACCTCAGGAATAGAATACCGAGGCCGATGCACTTGCCAACTTGGGATCATCAGTCGACGAAGATGAAATTAGCTCGGGGACTGTCGTCCAGCTCTCGAGGCTCATAATCGAGGAAGGGCACACTGAGATAAATTTCAGAAGCTTAACCTGGGATTGAATAAACCAGTATATCGAATACTTGAAAAACGGGAAGCTACCCTAGGACCCTAAGGAATCAAGGACCCTACGAACTAAGGCAGCTCGGTTTGCATTGGAGGAGTACGAAACGTTATACAGAAGCGCGTTCGATGGTCCATTGGTCGTATGCCTGGGGCAAGGAGATACCGATTATATGTTACGAGAAATCCATGAAGGCACTTGTGGAAACCATTCTCGGCCGAGTCACTAGTTCGAAAGGTCATCAGAGCAGAATACGATAAATGTAAAAGGTTCGCACTGATGATTCATCAGCCCGGTGAACAGCTTCACTCGGTCCTATCCCCGTGGCCATTCATGAAATGGGGTATGGACATCGTAGGACCTCTACTATCGTCCCCAGGTAAAGCTAGATTCATATTGTTTATGACAGACTATTTCTCTAAATGGGTTGAAGCGCAGGCCTTCAAAAAAGTTAGGGAAAAAGAAGTGATCGACTTCATATGGGATCACATTACATGTCGATTCGGGATACCTGATGAGATGGTGTGCGATAATGGCAAACATTTCATCGGAAGTAAGATAACAAAATTCCTCGAAGACCACAAAATAAAGAGGATATTATCGACGCCATATCACCCTAGTGGAAACAGACAGGCCGAATCAACAAACAAAACTATCATCCAAAACTTGAAGAAAAGGCTAAACGAATCCAAAAGGAAGTAGAGAGAAAATTTGCCCGAGGTTCTATGGGCATATAGAACGACATCGAAATCCAGCACCGGGGCAACCCCATTTTCTTTGGTCTACGGCTCCGAAGCCTTAATCCCCACCGAAGTCAGAGATCCTGACGCCAGATTTCGACATGAAACGGAAGAATCAAACCGCGAGGCAATTAATACTAGCCTCGAATGATTGGATGAGAGACGAGAAACGGCGCTCGTTCGAATGGCCGCCCGAAAATAACGAATCGAGAGATACTACAACATAAGAACCAATCTTCGACACTTCAAAGTCGGGGACTTGATCTTAAGGAAAATCACGATCAATACTCGAAAACCTAATGAAGGAAAACTTGGTCCTAACTGGGAAGGACCCTATCAGATTCTCGACATAGTCAGTAAAAGGTAATACAAACTTGGAACAATGGATGGTGAGCCATTGTCAAACAATTGGAACATATCACTTCTCAAGCGATATTATTGCTAATGTATGGACCTTTCCCTTTTCGTTTGCTTAAATATGAGAAACTAACTTATTGAAGGTACCCAGCCCAAGAAATCGAGACCTCGGGTTTTAAAGTACGCGTTGCACCCTTTTTCCCTTAGAATAATTTTTATCCCAAATGGGTTTTTCCGGCGAGGTTTTATCAAGGCAACAATTATGTGCTACCTGGGGATAATTCACCAGTATCCAAGGCTTCTTTGCAATCAACCTCGAATACTGGGGGGCATCACCCTCAGATATTATGTAAATGGGTCTCGATAGGAAAAAATATGTAATGGGCCAAACGGTTGAATGAACTGTGTCCATGTAGAGTAGTTGAGCCCAGATAGCAAAACATGTACGCATGTATGAATGATACAAAGAAGTTACATCTTTCTCCCAAACATATCGTGTTTGAAGTAGGGTTTCTATTTTACAAGTCGTATACTTATGATCTATTGCGCAAAACTAACACTCATGAAGAACGGCCCAAGGGCCGAATGCAAACGTACCTCGAACACTCGAGGACTAAGTTCGAAATGTTATCGGGAAACAAGTCCAAGAGACATACCCGAAGGCTACGGACATATTAAATACTACGGTCATATGAAAAGGCTACGGCCGAAATTACGCGGCTCGGAGACGTCCGTCTTCCGCTATAAACTAAAGGCCTTCAAATACTTTTGAAAAACCGGTTAAATAAGGCTACCTTTGGCAAAGCAAATGAGGGCTTCAGTAAAATCCCTAAATAATTCAAAGGCTTCGATAACATCAGCCTTGGAGATGTTAAATCATCTCAACACAAACAGGTTAAGAAAATTTGGGTTCCGATCAACGAACCCTCGAAAAACCCAATGGGTATAAAAAATATATGCTAAGGCATAAAAAATTTTCACTAAGTCTTTTTGCCGAAGAGGGAAAAATTATAGTCGTTTTTAGAGGCCAAACTGGCCCAACTTTAAAGAGCCCAAGGGCCAACCTAAAAGAGCCTAAGGTCCGATATCATGAGCTGAAAGGCCAATACAATTAAAGAATCGAGACCACACTCTCATTCGATTCAAACCTAAGGGTCTGGTTATTGCGAGCTTAAACAAACAATTCAAGCTCGAGAACTTAATAATCGTTGATACAACCTAAGGGCCTACCTATCCTATAAAATTATTCGAGCTTGACTAATGAGGATAACTCGTATATCAGTTTGAAACATGTCCTCCCCGAGACAAACTCCCAAATGAGCCTTGGGATCGGGGACTTGCCTCCGTAACTCGGGGACTTGCCCCCGAAAAAATAAAAACCTAAGGGTTTATTTCGATCGGCAATTAAGCTAAAAGAAAATTTCAGTAGAGACAATTAAAACATACAAGTACACAGAGACATCACGAAATATTTTTCATTATACCCAAAAATATATGTACAAATGGGCCAACAAGGGCCTTACAAAGGGAAAAGAAGAGAAAGCTACAACTTAGTCGTTATCGGGTCTAGCCCCCTCGACACCGGCTCACTCCCGAATAACTTAGGCAGATGCATCTCCCTCAGAGGCCTCACCATCGGATCCATTAACAGAACCCTCGTCATCGGATAGCAGAGCAGCGGCCTCATCTCCGAAGCTTTCTCTTTCTCGATTTCTATAGAAAGGTCAAAGCCACGAGCATGTATCTCTTCGAGGGACTATCTCTGAGATCGTTGCCTGGCATGAGCAATAGCATGAGACAATCCGGCCTCAGCTGAAGCAGAAATTCCGTGCACCCGAAGATTGGCGGCCTCGGCCTCGGCTCTGTAGAAGGCCGCAAGCGCCTCCGATTCGGCTTTAGCCTTGGCTAGAACGGCTACAACCTCCTCAATTCTATGGGCTCGAGCTAGACTTTCTTCCTCAGCACTTCAGATCTGGCGCTCAAATGAAGTTAATTGGGCCCTAAGAGCATCTTTCTCTGAGGCGAGGTGCTCCATGTGCTGCCTCCACCCTAGAGTCTCGACCTCCTTCACTTTGGCCTCTTCTTGGAGCTGCAACATCAATTCGTGCTTCTGCTGATACTGTGAAACCAAAAGATCCATCACAAAATTGGAATCGATATTTTACTAGGTTTCAAGGAATTATCTTACCCTCTCGAGGAATTCGGTGTGGTCTTGACGAGCCCTTGTAAGTTCTTCTCCAATGGTTGCAATTTCCTCCTCCTTTCGGACGTAAAGGAGTTTTAGGTCGTCCCTATCCTTTGTGAGCTTTCTGAGCTCGGCCCCACATTGGGTCAGCTCCGTTTGAGATTTGAAGGATGCCTCTCGATGAATCACCAAAGCCTGCTCATAAACAAAGGGGCTAATATCAAATTAGAAATGGACACAAACGAAAAGAAAAGGGAAAATACTTACCCACTTCAAAAGGCGTTGAGCTTCATCAAAAACAAATGATGCATACTGCTCGGGGTCGTCTTAGAGCCCGTCAAAGAATTCCCAAAACATGTCGCCCCATTCAGGGCCTATATCCGCGTTTGGGGTTTTCATAGCCTGAGCATATCAGAACTGCCCCTCAAAAAATGAAGGATCGAGCGGTGAATCATCTGTATTTATTGCCCTGAAAGGATCGCTCGGGGCGCACTCCTCTCTCCTAGAGGCCTCGGAGCTAGACCCTTCAGGGGCATCCGCCGATTTTTCAGCACAACAAGGAATTTCCTTACCAATCGATGGCTCGGGGACTTCACGTACGTCTTCATCCGAGATTCCCCCAACTTGGGAACAAATCGACTCATTCAATGCCGGCTTGACAACCTCAGGAGATGCAGTACTCCCTCCCTCGTGGGCTACCAAAATGCAGTCGTCATCGTCATTTTGTGCGTCGACAGGTAAAACGACGGTATCGACCTTTGATTTTCTGGCCTTGCTTTTCTTGGGTTTCGGGGTGTCGGAGGATGAAAAACCCTTTGTCTTTTCCTCTCCTTAGGCGGTTGTGGAGCTTCCCCTTCACCAAGCGGGGGCGGCCTCATGGCTACGCTCTCTTCGAGACCTTCGCGAAAAAAATGGGTTAAAAACCGGTACTCCTACGGAAGAACGTTGGCTCATAGTCAGAGATTCTTAGCTTCCCATTGGCCCTTGGCCAAATCTCGCCAGCAACGTTCAGAGAATGATGAAGTAGAGGCTAGTTGGCGGACCCAGTCTTCAAGGTTCAGGACAACACTAGGGTACCAAGCAGAAGTTGCACCACGAAATGGAATTCAAATCAAAGAAGGAAATTTATCGAACAAGAAATCAAACGCCGACAACAAACGGACTTACGTTTCATTTTCCATTCCTCGGGGAATGGCATCTTCTCGGCATAAATCAAATCAGAGGTCTTAACTCGGACGAATCGACCCATCCATCCCAGGTCCTTATCTTCATCTATGCTCGAAAATACTGCTTTGGTAGCACGGCGTTGTAGCTTTATCAAACCACCCCGATAAAGCCGAGGACTATACAACCTGATTTAATGATCGAGGGTAAAAGGCATTCCCTAAACTTTTCTTGAGAAAAATCTGAACAGGAGCACTATGCGCCAAAAAAAGGGGTGAACCTGCCCCAAAGTCACTCGATACTGGCGGCAAAAGTCGAGTATAATCGGGTCCACAGGCCCCAATGTGAAAGGGTAAGTGTAAACACTCAAAAACCCCTTCACATGAATGCTAATATCCTCATCAGTCAAAGGAGCCACCACTTCTTTCTCTTCCCAATTGCAGTCCATTTTTACTCGCTTGAGATCGTCCTCAGATATCAAACAAATGTAATGGGACATGGGTTCACATCGGCTACAAACTAACGGGGGTCTATCCACCTTAAATTCGGAGATCAATTCGCATGGCCCGGGAACACACTCCTCCACGCGCGGCTCCACCGGCATCTTGTCGCCAGCCAACTTCGAGGAGGAGGCTTTTTCCTTATGTGGCACTACTTTGGAGGTCTTAGCCACGGTTGTAAATAAGAAAGGTAGAAAGCAAGAATATGACTGGCGAAAGAATAAAAGGAAGCAAGAAAGGTCTGAACGACGGGAGATTTGATCAAAGCAAGAGAGAAGTTTGAAGAAGAGTAAAGTTTGAAATCAATGAGGAAGTTGGTATTTATAGATTTCAAATGACGGTTCAATGTCGTTAGCGGCCGACCAACGACTGACAAGCATTAATAACTCTTGGGAACCGAGCGGACAAGACATTCTAGTCACATCTAACGCTTACGTCACGAAAATGACTTCTTGACCAAGGCATCGGGAGATCAGGATTCAAATCGTTTCTTATTCTTCCATTATAAGAAACATGGGGACTATCTGTGTACGGTAAAATCGAGAGGCTCGAGGGCATACCTCGAAAGCAAGTCCTCCCCGAAAGCAAGTACGCATCGAAGTAAGTCTGGGCTCGAGGAATGTGTAGATCGATGGATCGGGGTCAGACTAGATCGACACCACAGTAACCGAATCACGAAATATCCTCGCTCAATCATCAATCCTGGCGAGAATCTCGGAGCCGGTAGAGCTATTAGCTGTTAACAATGCCAATCATGTATCTTACTTCTGCAATTAGAATCATTCCTTATTTAGGATTCCTCTACTATAAAAAGGAACCCTATTAATTTGTACGCATCCATTATCACAACGCTCTAGTTCTTACTCATACTGTTTAATACAAAGCTCTTTTATTTAGTGTTAATTCTCCGTATTTGATTTGTTCGCATTATTATTTCTATTCTCACTGTTCTTGGCAAATTATTCTTGAATCTAATCCAGATCAAGGTCGACGACTTGTAATTATACGGATTTGATTCATATAAATCGTTTAATTCATTTATTTGCTTACTATTTACCAATTAACATTTAATTGGATCGCATATCCTTATAACCACATTATAAATTTAATAGTTACTCGTATTTCGAGGTAAATAACTATAATTTTAAAATAAGGATTAGTTATACCGCAATTTTAATCCAACTAAACGTAAGATAAAGTCATCTAAAATTTAATTTCAAAATTAATTATTGATTATTCCTCGTATCAAACGACACCTCTGTGTGTTTTTGCAAATGAAAAAAAAAAACTCCAAAGAAAGAGTTGTTAAAGAGGAGTATAAAATTGGATTAAGGGCGATAGAAATTTGGAGGGACTAGGCAAATAAAAGCAGCGTTTCTTGCTATCACCAGACATGGAGGACCCATTTCCTCTGCACCTGCACTCATAATCATCAATGCCAATTGATTCTCCCCCCACCCCGGGCTAACCCCTCGCAACTCAATTACCTGCTGTCCCTGCCCTCCTTTAATTTGATTACCAGTAGCGTAATATACTGAATTTTAAGAATTAAGTAGGCCTACTTCATTAATGCTACTCCATTACTCCTAATTTATCTATTCTGCCTACCGTAGTTGCATAATATATCAGACATTAAACCAGATTGCCCCACCATGCGTAATTATTGCTAGTACTATTATTGCTGTTGTTATGTTATTACAATTATTTATTTTCTTATCTTACAGGTACATACATGAGTAAAGATGTTTTATTAGGTGGTCTTTGGATGGTTTTATTTTATTTTTGTGATAACAACTTTGTGTATGTTGTAAGAATTGTTTTTTTTTTTCGCGTGAATAAAAATAAGAGTTACTATTATCTTAGAAAAAGTGGTTGTTGCTTTTGCTACAATTTATAGTGAGGGAGTATTATAATAGTCTACTTGGCCAAAAACTACTTCTCAAAAATTACTTCTGTTCTCCTCAAAAATATTTTGTTCTTTCTAAAGATTTAGCCAAACACCTCAATTTTTTTGAAAAAAAAAAAATTTTGACAAAAGAACACTTTTAGCCAAAAAAAACTTAAGGCCTGACTGTGGCTATAGAGCGTTAATGTGTGTTTCTCCATTCATAAAGTATTGGGGGACCCTTCTCACGTTGGCCCGTTCAATGGCTAATTAATTAGACATTACATGGGATGCTGTATTATATTTATTTGTAGCTCCAAATCCAGCAACAATAATAAAATAGTACTGTAATAAGAAAATAAAATGCTCACTGACATTGATGATAGTAATACACAGTGTGGGCATTTAATGCATTTGGTTTACCCACTAAATTCTCACTTCCCCTATCCCTACTCCATCTTCTCCGCTTTCTTTGTCAATTCCCTGCGAAACCTGGGCCTTGCCAGCTCTCAATGATTTTACATATATACACACAAGATATTTCCATATTCCTATTCCGACTCTTCCTATTGTAGCAACAATTTAACTGCTTCTGTCGGTGAAAGATGCTGCAGCTTGATTGTCCCTCTCCTGCTCCTTGCCATTCTTCTCCATCTTACCCGTTACGTATTCTTCACTCTCCATTCTCTATCTATATTTAATTAATTATCAACTTTACATGACTCGATTCATTCTTTATTACAGTACTAGTGCTGCTGCCCATCAGCTTCCCTGGGATCATGTGCTCAATATGTCTCCCAGACCTTCCCACCATGTAAGCCTTTCTTCTTGCTCAAAGTTATTCTGGAAGTGTGGCATTATAAATGGTTGATTCCATTAATGATAGCGATTAACATGGTCCAATGTAATGCTCATAAGTAGCTGACCAGTTTCCTTTGCTTCCCACTTTGTAATAAATTACAGATTTTGATTCCTGGTCAAAAGCCAATTAGATCCCCCATTAACTCGATTAAGTACATTCAAGTCCTTACAGAGTGATTTTCATGGGCGAAGTAACATAGCCCTAAGGGCGTATAAAATATTATATTTTAATACTATATAACATATATTTAACATCTTGATAATTTTTCTACTTATTTCAAGTTTGAACACCCTAAATAAAATTTCTGACTTCCTTACTAGTGATTTTGTTTACTTAGCTGCCTGCCTAATGATCACAGAGTGCCTTCTTACAGGATGTCCATGCGGAGAGACCACTAGTTGATCACTCTTCTATTTGCTGGGATCATAAGAAGGAGCACTCCCATACTCCCTCTCTTTCAAATGAAACTCCAAAATTAGAGGTACTCGTTATACACTGCTTTCATGCCACAGGCCAGTGACATCATGTAGTAGAGTTATGGTGTTCTCAGCTAACTAATCCATGAAAAATTATACTACTTTGTTTGCAGCAATTGTGTGCTGTTCTAAGAAAGATTCTAATCTGTAAATATTGCTTTCCTGGCAGACGGATGTTTAATTGTTAGACAACTCTAAAAAATAGGAGCAACATTTTGATTCAATGTCTGTCCATCTTTGTACACATGCAACTTCTTTTTTTTGTTGATATATTGTTGCTCTGCGTTGGTATTGAACAATCAAATTCTTTTGGGAAATTAATGCTACTTGATCCTCTTGTTGACTCGGGAATCTAAACTCTTTCTTGGCTGTATCTGAAACCTTATGGCTGTATTTAAATTTATTCTTTTCTTAAATGGCTGAGCATAAGTTTGACCTCATGATTTGTCTAATTTATGTGTCTGCGCGTGTATCCATTTTTTTTAATGCTTTCCTTGAACATCACTTTATTTCCACCAATTGAAACCAATGGTTTGTTATCGTCTCCTTTCTTTTCTTCCATAACCATTATCTCCACTCTTCATTCTCGTAGATGGGAAATAATTCGACATAACTAAGGGAACCAGTGCATCCAAAATGAGTCCAGTATTTGCTATATTCAAAATGAATCCGATTTCTGTAACTGCTGCATTACATTGTTGTATGGAGAAAGCTGACTTTCAGATTCTTAGATTCATGATTGACTAATTGCTTCAGGTGTGTGGTCAGAGTTCAGCGAACTTCAAGCTCAACCACGCCTTATATATGAAACTTTTTGGTATTTCAAGTAAAGAGAGTGTTTCCTAAGCACCATATTGTGTGATCATCTGTGGCACAATTATCTTTTTAGTATTCTGTTCTATGAATGAAAAAACGCAACTATGCCCCATCTTAACTCTTAACCACTTCCTTTACGTTTTGTCTGATATTGGAACATTGGACATGATATCAATGTCATGACTTTGTTGCTCATATTTGAAGGATTTTAATGGCATTACAGTTGCTGTGGTACTTTTCTTTTTCCAATATGCAATTCCTTTTTCAGCGCAACTGTGTTTCCCTGCAGTGTTCCATGGAATTGATGAAAGAGATTGCTACTCTCGAGATTGAAATAATGCGTTTGGAACGATACCTACTCTCACTTTATCGGGCAGCTTTTCAGCAGAATCGCCCAGCTTTATTGGAAACTCAGAAAAGCCATTTACAGGGCAAGATAAACTCACCTACCCAGTGTACAACTGACCAATCATATTCCAGTGTGGAACTAGATATGTCAAGATGTGATACGGACCAATATGATCGAATCTCCACTTCAAGTGATCAGATGCAGACTGCTAAGAAGCCATCATCTAGAAGGGTTATACATCCAACTTCTGAACATTTACATATAACTAAATTGGTGTTACATTATATGTTATTGCAGTTAGAATTCTCTCTGTTGTCTTTCCTCGAGGCATAAATAAGTGACAAAGTGTCTATTATGAGTAACTGCAGGAAAAGTTTGCTGATTCTGTCCACCGTAGCCTTGCGGATCATCTCAGTGCCTCTCGCATTGATGACATTCTTAGTTATCCTGATAGGATGTCTGAAGAAATAGTCAGATGCATATCTTGTATATACTGCAAATTTGCCAACCCTGAAATTCTAGCTCAAAAGGGGTTATCAGTTTCTTCTACTTCATCATTGTCATCATCGAGCACATTTTCTCCGAGAAATCTTTCTGGCAGCTGGAGCCCACATCACAATGAGGATAGCACTGAGCAATATGAATTTGAAGTCTGTAAAGATGATAGGCCATATTCTACAATGATAGAAGTTATAAAGATATGTCTAGATGACGACAGTTTCAATTATGCCACAACAATGCTGCATAAGTTCAGGTTATTCACTTCAAACGCATGTAGTTCAAATTTAATACTATTTCTAGAGTTTAAGAGTATTAGGATCTTCAATACCTGCTAGTGTGGACTTGATTAAGAGACGCATGTTAAGAACTGCTTGAGAAGCTTACCTATATAAATCGGCCAGTTTGAACTTCTCATCCTTTTCTCTCTATTAATTTGAAAACCATAAAGGTACCATCTCGGAGAAAATTAATTGTAAATTGTAAGTTTTATAACATCTGAGATTATTTCAACTGTGTAGGTTGTTTTTCTCCCTCCCTTTCTCCACTAATCACGGCTAAAGAGCAGATGCAACTTCTAAACGGAGAAATGACAAGAAACAATATGGAAATACTCAATATAGTTAGAAGTTTGTTCTTACTAATTTTCTGATCTGCAGGTCACTGGTTAAGAGTCTTGAAAAGGTTGACCCAAGAAACATGAAACGTGAAGAAAAGCTAACATTTTGGATCAATATTCACAATGCCCTAGTGATGCATGTAAGATTTTCTTAAAGTTTCTCTTGAACATTAACTTAATATTTCATTTTACCTTAAAACAAAATGATCTGGATTATCCCATATATTGATGGAAAGAACTTAAAACAAGCTTTTGCTTTAGAATTTCATCCTTTTCAATTTTCATATTCTTGTTGGGAGAATGACACTCTCAGTTATAGTTCTCATCGGCAATACACCAGTATCATACCAAGACTAATTGTGCTGTTCAATAATCATATAAAGTGCCATTATGGAATGTAATATACTTCCTTTCAATTGGCTAAGTATAATTTGTACTTGTATTGACTATTCATGCACTCATTGGTCAAGAGTCAAGACTAACATTTGATATGGCCTCTTGGCCTCCTAATCTGATGGTTACACTATTTGTCTTTCTTTTTAACTATTTTATCTTTCCTTTTGAGACCTGTTATGAGGTACTACATGATTTCTTCGCAGGCTTATTTAGCCTATGGAACTCAAAATTCTGTCAGAAGTCCTTCAATCTTGAAGGTAAAAGGAATAGCCTACTTTTTATTTTATTTACTGGTCTATATATAAAATTAGGAAATTTGAGATTTGTTGTAAAAATATTGCAGGCAGCTTATAATGTGGGTGGGCATTGCGTAAATGCTTATGTTATACAGAGCTCAATATTAGGGATACGACCACACTATTCTGCACCGGTATGCTTAATTCTAGCAACATCTTGTTACTACTAAGTTCACATGCATATGTAATTCCATGATAAAACCACATAGGTTTCTGTCGTACTTCTAGATTCTTCTTTTTTGCCATCTTACCTGACTGGATTCGTTATTTTTTAAGTAATGAATTGTTGCCGGATACTGTTTTAGTTAGAGAAATCAGAAATGCTTGGGATTATTTGCATACTTTACTTGATAAAAAGATGTTTGGTAATATTTGCTTAATATTTTGTCCTCGTCAGTTTGAGGAAGGCGTGCTCTGACAAGGGGGAGATGCCAGTAAAGTACAAATGTAATTTCTAACACCTGTTATCCTCGAACTTGAACTAGTATGCTGGACGAACATGACTGTCATAGTGTTGCTGTCTTCAGTTTTTCTACGATTGCGCAACAGCATAGTGATGGTAGCCTGATTTACATGATAAGAAAAGAAAAATGCAGATTGAAACAAACAAGTATAGCTTGTTAAAGCATACTTATGCTACACAACTTGCGCATTGTCTTATCCAACTTTTTTTTCTAAAGTGTATTCCCGTTCCAGCTTTGCATCTCCGACGTTGTAACTTTTTACTTCAGATCCTAATGATATGAGATTCATGACCCATATGGACTAGCATTTTACATGCAAAATAGTGGGATAGGGGGAAAAATTTTCTAAAACAAAGAGGGAGGATCTTTGTAGCATGTCTTGCTATCACTGTTTCAAAATTCTATATTAATGGCTTCTCTAACACAATATTAATGCAGTGGCTACAGACACTGTTTTCTCCAGGGAAAAAGCTTGTGGCAGGAAATTCCCGACACACCTATGCCATTGAGTACCCTGAACCACTTGTTCACTTTGCACTCTGTTTGGGTGCATCTTCTGATCCTGCGGTAATGTTCCTGCAAGCTAGCTAAAAGATTTTATGGACTTTGCATTATTAGCATGAATATTCAGTGTCACCATGTGCATTGTGAGAATGAATTTCAATTTGACCGTGTAATCTGCTGGGCATATGCAGATCCGGGTTTACACAGCGAAGAATGTATTTCAGGATCTTAAGGCAGCAAAAGAGGAGTTTATACGAGGTACGGTTTTCATCAACAAGGACACAAGGATTTATCTTCCCAAAATCATATGCTATTTCGCAAAAGATATGTCTCTAAGCATGGATGGACTACTTGAAACTGTCATGGGATCTCTACCGGAAACTCAAAGGAAACTAGTCAGATCCTGCATAAAGAGTAGTGCCGATAAGTTCATTTATTGGTTACCACAAAGTTGGACGTTTAGATATTTGATCCAGAAACAAGTAATCCAAAGAAGATTATCTATTTAACTGTCAATATTTGTGAAAATTGTAAGAAACTTCTAGATATTTTGGATAAATATTTCAAATTGTATTATTTCCTTGCTTCCAATCTGTACAAGTACATGTATTTATACATTTTGTTATGTAACTACCCTAACTAACTTAGAGTATATACAAGTTTATATTAATGGATTACAGCTGGCTTGGACGGTTGGGATTAAACATCCCCAACGTCTCAGATGTGGCCACGTGGCAAGCACTATTCGACCGGGTCTCTTATTGAGTAAAGTCTCAATTGAGAGACTCGTTAGCCTCAACCCTAATATGCCTTGCCTATATCGCCAACACCCCCCCCCCCCCCCCTCAAGGTGAAGAATGAACCCCCGCCTTGCCTAAGAGAGAACGATGAAGCGGGTCGGCAAGAGGTTTGGTGAAGACATCGGCGAGCTGTGAGTGCGACGGAACAAAGGTTAATTAAATCAGATCAGCCTGAAACTGTTGACGCACGAAGTGGCAATCAAGCTCCACATGCTTCGTGCGCTCATGGAAAACCGGATTTTTGGCGATGTGAATCGCCGCTTGACTGTGAGAGTGGAGAGGAACCGGCAAAGAAGGCGGAATAGAGAGGTCATCGAGAAGGCGAACAAGCCAAGTGAGCTCGGCGACAACCCAACGCATAGATCTGTACTCAGCTTCAGCGAAGGAGAGGGAAACGGACGGTTGCTTCTTGGATTTCCAAGAAATAGGGCAACCACCAAGGCTGATAAAGAACCCACTAATAGAACGGCGAGAATCCCGGCAAGAACCCCAATCAGAGTCACAAAAGGCAAGCAAATCGAGAGAGGGAGCAGCATTCATGAACAAACCCATGCCAGGGTCTCATAACAAATAACGAAGGCAATGAATAACAGCGGAGAAATGAGAGTCACGCGGGGCTTGCATGAATTGACTCGAATGTTGAACGACAAAACTCAAGTCCGGGCGAGTTCGGGTCAAGAAGTTCAATTTTTCCAAAAGACGACGATACACAGTGGGGTCAGAGAGAAGAACACCATCATCAGACTGGAGCTTGACAGAAGGATCCAGAGGAGAAGAAGCAGGGGCCATGGCAAGACAATCAAACTTAGCAAGAGTTCAAGAGCAAACTTGCGTTGAGTGACAAGGAGCCCAAAAGATTCTTGAAGGACCTCCATCCCCAGAAAATAAGATAAGTGCCTTAAATCTTTTATTTTGAATTCAGCATCTAGAAAGGCTTTTAAATCTTCCAAATCTACCACATTATTGCCCGTAAGAAAAATATCATCAACGTAGACGGCCACCAAGGAAATAGAGTCCTCAGACCTCTTATAGAATAATGAATAATCGTTCAAAGAGTGAGTAAAACCCTTAAATTGGAGGGCAGCAATGAGACGAGCATACCATTGTCGTGAGGCTTGACGAAGCCCATAAAGAGATTTCTTCAAACGACAAACCATATTAGGAGCAAGAGGAGAAATCCCATCTGGGAATTTCATTTAGACCTCCTCATGTAAATCCTCGTGTAAGAACTCATTATTAACATCTATTTGAAATAAGCTCCAACCTTTCTTAACAGCCAAAGCCAGAATGCACCTAATGGTGGTCATTTTGACCACAGGGGAAACCTTTTCCGTAAAATCAATACCTTCACGTTGTGTGTCACCTGTAATAACAAGTCGAGCCTTCAATCGCTCAATACTCCCATCAGACTTCAATTTGACCTTATAGACCCATTTACAAGGGATGGCCTTCCTGCCAACAGGCAAAAGGACAACTTCCCAAGTCTCATTGGCTAAAAGGGCATCAATTTCTTTACCCATGGCTTCCTTCCAACTTGGGTGAGAAGCAGCCTCAGAATAGGTAGTAGGATCATGGACGTGAGGTAAAATGCTCATAAAATGTTGGTTGGTAGAGGATAAGGTAGCAAAGGAAAACTATTGTGGAAAAACAGGGGATAGGAAACAAGAGGTAGACACATCAGCTAGATGAACAGCACCACACACACAATCTGCAAGGTAGGCAGGAGTTTTGTGTTCCCTAAAAGACCTGTGTAGGTTAGTGTGAAGAGTAGAATGAGGGGAGAGAATAGGAGAGACTGAGGTAGTAGAAGGAGTATGATGACTAGTAGGAGTAGAAGGAGGAGGAGAACTGGGAGATAAGATAGGAGATAGAGGAGATTGAGGAGGGGCAGAAGAAGGAATTATGGGGTCACGGGAATAGGTAGAAGTAGGAAATATAGGTTGAGAAGGGGTATGTAGAAAGGAAAATGGAAAAATAGATTCATGAAACACAACATTTCTGGAAACAAATAGTTTGCGAGTCTGAATATTAAGAAGTTTGTAACCCTTTTTTCCATAGGGATAGCCTAGAAAAATACAAGCATCAGCTCTAGGATCAAGTTTGCCTATATGGTAGGATAAAGCAGAGGCAAAACACAGGCAGCCAAAACTACATAAAAAGGAATAGTCAGGAGCTTTATTAAACAAAATTTCATAGGGAGATTTGTAAGCAAGAAGTTTGGTAGGAAATCTATTAATCAAAAAAGTGGCAGTCAAGAGAAACTCACCCCAGTAACAGATAGGGACTTGAGACTGATATAGTAAAGCTCGACATGTTTCCAAAAGGTGTTTGTGCTTCCTCTCAACAACCCCATTCTGTTGAGGGGTGGCAACACAGGAAGTCTGATGAATGATACCTTTATAGAGAAGATAGGCAGTGGCAATAGTGCTACTGCCCATTTCAAAAGCATTGTCAGACCTAATCTTTTTGACTGGTATTGAATTGGGTTTCAACCATAGAAATGAAATATTGTAGAATAATGAAAGCATTGCTTTTAGTACTCAACAAATAAGTCCAAGTACCCCTACTAAAGTCATCTACTATAGTAAGGAAATACTTGAAACCATCATGAGTGGAGGACTTGTAAGGATCCCAGGTATCAATGTGAATTAATTCAAAATGTGTGAAGAAGAACTAGTGCTAGTAGGAAAAGGCAGTTTATGTTGTCTTGCCATGGGACAAACAGTGCAAGGAAAATCATCATTAATAGAAATGTATTGCATACAAGTAGGAATGTGTTTCATACTGGATAGTGGCAGATGCCCCAACCTAATGTGCCACAAGTTTGTACATGAAACTGCAAAATTAGACATAGAAACAATAGAACTAGATAACGAGGGTAAAACATCAAGTTTACTAATAGGGGTAACAAGAGCAGTATGTTGTTAAGAGTTAGAAGATTGTGTAAGTTGGTGAGTGGAGTGAAGAAGGTACAAGCCAGATTAAATTTCACCAAGAACCAGTGGCCTCCTCAAAGGAAAGGCTCTGCAAGAAACATGAAGAATCACTGAAGGTGAGAATAGAGTGATACTGTGTGCAAAGTTTATAAACAGAAATTAAGTTGAATTTAAAAGTTGGTACAAAAAGGACTGTGTGCAGTGTCAATTGGGGGTGAACAGTTCTTGACCAACATGAGTAACTTTAACTCTTTGAGAATTAGGTAATGTTACATTGATAGGTTTAGCAAGGGGTGTGACATTAGTCATAATGGTAATATCAAAGCTCATGTGTTCTGAAGCACCAAAGTCAATAATCCAAAAATAAGTCTTGGTAGGTTTAGGTAAAGAAGCAGAGTGGGGTAGGATAATACCAACACAATTGGCAGTTGCCTGAGTATCAGGAGATGATTCCCTATTTTGACCAATTTTAACTTGTTGAAGCGTGTCCATTAATTGAGCAAGTTAATTCTGTGTAATTCCAATTGTAGTTTCCTTTTCATTGATGTTCAGATGTCCTGTAGTTTACTCAGAAAAAACTGCATTTCCTTGATCTAAAGAGTGATACTTTGGTTGTCTGTTGGTTGCAGGTTTGGAATGTTGTGGATAACCATGAAGCTTGAACATCTCTCAATGGTATGCCCTGATTTCTTGCAATAGTTGCAGAAAAGTATTTTCCTGTTATCTTGATTGTTCCTTTGAGAATTAAATCCATTTCTTGTATTCATGTTACGCTTCTATCTATTTTGAGCAAAATATTGTCCAGGTACAACAAAAGAACTAGACTCAATAGGATATTGTGCAATATTTTGTATGCTCCTTTGTCTCCCCTCTTGTAAAAGTAAGAAGTAGGCTTTATCAATGGTAGGGGAAGGGTGCACCATCATTATACTTCCCCTAATTCCAGTATAGGTCTCATTTAGTCCCATTAAAAACTGAACTATTTTTTGTCTTTCTTCAATAGCATGATTTTTCTCAATTGATCCACATTTACAGTCTACACAAACACAGACAGCCCTAGAATCAATCAACTCTATTTCATCCCATATAGCTTTCATCTTGTTAAAATATGTAGCTATGTTACTGGATCCTTGTACAATCTCTAATAATTGCTTTTATAATTCAAAAGACTATGCGAGATTGGACTGACCATACATGTCCTCCAACTATTTTCATAAAATCCTCACTGATTTGGAATGAATGATACGTGACCTAATTTCAATTGTCATAGAATTAAGTAGCCATGCAAATACCATATCGTTGCATCTAATCCAGTATTTAAGTTATGGTGCTTCATCCTTAGGTCTAGGTAGAGTTTCATCAATGAAACCTAACTTATTTTGTGCTGATAGTGCAATTAAGACTGATTTTCTCCATCCTCCATATCCAGATCCATCAAAAGGAGGAGAAACAAGTGCCATACTAGGAGAATCAGAAGCATACTAGTAGTATGAATGATCGCAATCAAGCTTCTCCATTAGAGTCACGATTATAGATGAAGAATAAGAAATTATAGCTGAAGATGCAGAAATTGTTGTAGAATCCAGCTGAACAGGATTCGAAACAAAAATTGGAGTAGAATCTAGTGAATTTAAACGAAAAAGTGGATAAGAATCCAGAAATGTAGATCAAAAGTCTAAATCGAAAATTAAAAAATCTAGATCGAAAGATCTAGCTCTGATACCATGTGAAGATTGTAAGAAACTTCTAGATATTTTGGAGAAAGTATTTCAAGTTGTATTATTCCTTGCTTCCAATCTGTACAGGTACATGTATTTATATATTTTGTTATGTAACTACCCTAACTAACTTAGAGTATATACAAGTTTTTATTAATGGATTACAACTGGCTTGGACGGTTGGGATTAAACATCCCCAACGTCTCAGATGTGGCCACGTGGCAAGCACTATTCGACCGGGTCTCTTATTGAGTAAAGTCTCAATTGAGACTCATTAGCCTCAACCCTAATATGCTTTACCTATATCGCCAACAATATTAGCTTAGTACTTTTTTCTCTTCTTTAATTTCTAGGACGTGTAAGCACTAGTCTGTTCGATGTTCGTTAAGTTAAAATGAGACATGGTAGTTTAAAGATGGGGATGATACCATATGAGGAGAACTGTAAGTAAATTAAAGACTTGTTTATCTTTATTTTTCTACCACGGTGACTCCAGTGTGCGGAGTATACTCAAAATTATGTCAAGACGATTTGTCTATCTGAACAATTACTTTTACTATTCCTTTCCCCCCTAAAATTATTGTTAAGTTTGTATGCTGAAATACTCGATAAATTGGTAACACGATCCTTAATGAATGTAATATGTTTTGTTTTGACGTACATGTCTGCTTTGTTTCTGAAATGAGCATACAATTACATAAGCTTTAGCTTTTTTCACTACGCAGAAACGATGGTCCCAACCAAACTCGCCTTGTTGTGATAGGGGTACCGCCTTTTCTTGACTTGACAGGAGTATTTTTAACATAATAGCATAATATAACATGCTTATTGTTTTACACTTTAGCTTATCAGCATATACAAAGAAATCAAATTTCGTTTTGACTTACACTCTTAACATGCAAACTTAAGGCTTAAAGGAAAATATAGGGGATGGGTCTGCGTCAAACCCTTAAACATGGACATTCTAAAATGGAAACATAAATTTTCCTTGATTGTCATTGGTGATCCTAGGAGTTGCATGTACCAAAGATGGCATATAGATCATTATCATGACCTTCTTCATATGTCACAGATTCCTGAATGCTTATGTCATTACCATCAGGTATGTTACGATGGTTTTATACTAATACTGGAAGTGGAGCTTGAAAATCTACCAATTGATGTTCGTAGATAGGAGTGTCAAACGGGCGGGTCAGGTCGAATATGAGTGGTCGGAAGCGGGTAATGTAAGACAGATAAATTATTCGATCCGACTCATATTTAATACAAATGGGATAAAACCCAATTTAAATATGATCACTTCTGGAAGAATTCCAAGTCTCCCAAACTCGAGAAACACCCAACTTCAGTCTTCATAAATGCAAAAGTTAAACTCATTAGTTATCTATTGGTTATATCCATTTTCTAAGTGAGATAATATGGTTCCCATATTTGACTCGCTTTTATAAAGTTCATTATACAACCCATTTTTTAGTGGATAATATGGACGGATAACCATTTTTTAATCCATTTTGCCACAACTATTAGTAGATAACAACATGGATAGATCATGCCGGGCACAACGGAGAGTTGATCCGTTGGATCTTTCTCGGAAAATTACACTGTTTAGCTTGGTAATTTTTAAATATATATATACTATATAATGCCACCCCTTGATTTATTGGTGAGTTTATTTCTTTATATTTTAACTCCTCTTAATAAAAATTTCGGCTCCGCCACTGATTTGATACACAGTGATCTTTGCCTTAGGATGCTTCTCTATCTTCGCTCCTGATCGATTTGGTACATACCACGCGGAATTCTAAGTAGATCAACCTTCATCTTATTGCTCGTGAAAATGGTCGTCTGCATCGCATGTACACGATTTGTGCTTCATCTTGAGCTCCAATCAAATAGCATTTGCTCCTCTCCAAATTGTATTAGCTCGCTGTTCAAGTACTCACGAACATGTTAGGATAAAAAAGAGATTGTAATTACAACAAGCCATCACTACAAAAAAATTTTGAATTAGCTATGAACGTCGTAGCTAAAACGCTCGTAGCTAGCAGAATTTCTTGATAATCCATTGCTAACCCGTCGCTAAATGAGATTAGTGACAGATTATTCTGTTTAGCTACAGAATTTGTCCGTCGCTAAAACCTGATTTTTTAGTAGTAATCTTTTAAGTCACATGTGCTCACCAAAAAAGAAAAATATGATTGGTGGCAATTTCAAACCACAATTTAAAAAGAAATATGAATTTTCAAAATTAAGAACTAAAATGAAACATATTGTCTACGTTATGGACCATTTGGAAATTAACTCTGCCTATATCTTTTATACAATCTTTGAAAAATAAGGTGAAAAGGTGTCAAATAATCAAATAGATGCCTATGGATACATGGATTTGTATTCCTGACCTCCCAACTTCACGAGATTTTACAAAGACACTTGAACTTGTTCAAAAATAGTACTTTAAATGCCTCTAGCCATTGATAGAAACTTATGTGACATTACTTTAATTGAACTAGATATACAACAACAACAAGAACATCGACATACCCAGTAATATTCCACACTGTGAACTGGATATAACACATGGTATATGTGTATGTAATGTCGTGGGCGGCTTTCCACCCATGCCCCATGACTCCTTGGACGCGCCCTGTGGCGTCCTGGCAAGCCTCCCAACACTTAGTGCCACAGACGGCCCCGTGGTCTTGGCTACGCCAAGTGACAAGCGCGCATGTGCCTTTGTCGCCCCACCGATATCCCTCGCCAGCACCCAACCGCAGGCAGCTGCCAACAGCGCGAGCGCAGATCGTGATGCCAAATATAAGGTTGCTGACAACGGACCTGTTTCTACTTTGTAGAAAACTAAGTCCTTTTCATTGTAAATATAAAGTAGTTTTATTCTATGTATTCCCATTATGATTCTCTAGCTTAGTTAGGTCAAGTCTTGTAACTTTGATTTATTTTTTTAAGCATTATTAGGGGGATCAAGTAATCAAAACTTTCTAGCAAGCAAACAATTCTATGTATTGGTGTCTCTACCCCTCGACTCCGTTGTTACCTTTCTGTAATAGCTTCCATTAATGCAATCAAGCTTTCTTTCAATTCTCTTTTTTTTTCTCTCAATTGCTCTTGACATTGATTTTCCTGTATGACACTGACAATCTCATCTAGCGTACGGAGGGGACCTCAGTTGGCGGACAGTAATTGCACTGACATTAGTTGCTTAGCCTTACGTCGCCCTTTCAAGGAATCTCAGGAAGGCGTCGTGTAACAGTTGGTATCAGAGCCTAGGCTCAACATCGGACGAGGGAACGCATTGTCATTACAACCATTTATGACAATGGTGAATCATGGGGACCGCATTGCGTCCCTTGAAGAGACGATTGACGTATTACGACCCATCATGGATACGGTGCCTAAACTAAGAACCAACCTAGTGCAAAGGTTGGACGATCTGGACTGCAGAATGCTCCAGGCCGAAGTTGACATAGAAAACATCAGCCGCGACTCTGAAGGAGACCAGCAAACGGCAGCCGAAATTTTTGGTAAATTTGAGGGCCTCGAACAAGAGCGTGCCGAGGATTTAGCCTACAAGGCACAAGAGGAAGATAGGGTGATTGTCATGCAACAAACTATAGACAACTTGACAGGCCAGCTCAATGTTGTCAATGCTGCTTTACAAGGCCTGCTTCAAGGAGGTGGAAACCAAATCGGGGATACTGTGAGCCTCGCCCCCGTGGCACAAAAACTGAATTCCTGAGCCAAATCCATACAGAGGAGCTCGGAATGTAAAGAAGTGGAAAACTTTATCTTTGACATCAAGAAGTACTTCGATGCCGTGGGAGGCCTAGAAGAAGTTAAGAAGGTAGCAATTGCTGCCATGTATCTTCAGGGTGATGCTAAACTCTGGTGGAGGGTGAAGTACGAAGCCATTATGGTCGGCGAGGATGCTCTGGATACATGGGCATAACTGAAGGCCGCCTACAGTTCTTCCCCGAAAATGTTGAGTACAATGCAAGGAGAAAACTACGGGAGCTCCGCCAGACCAAATCAGTGCGGGATTACATACAAGAATTCTCCGCGCTCATGCTGACCATACGTGGAATGGGGGACAAAGACAAACTCTTAACATTCCTGAAAGGGTTAAAACCTTATGATCGTATGGAGCTGCAAAGACAAAAGGTAGATACCCTACCCAAGGCAATACAAGCAGCGGAATGCCTTGGGGACTATCCAGTGGAAACTTGGAAAGATAGGCCTCAATCGCCTGGTGGCCCTAGCAGAAGTGGAGGAGATTGGAGTGCAACCAAATCTAAGGCTCCTTCCTCAGGCAGAAATAGTGATGCCTCAAACAACAATGATCGGGGGAGGAATCCCCCTTCAGGATGCCGTCATTGTGGCGGGCCATATTGGAATAATGAATGCCCACATGCACAGATGAATGCCCATCAAGATTTCGATGGTGGGACGGATGACAAAGCACATTATGCAGAGAAGACCGAACCAGTAGGTGCCTTTAATGCAATTGTTGGCTCTATTTCTGAGGCATTAACGGGAACCAGTGCTGGTATCCCTAAGAAGAAGGACCCCTGCCCAACCACCAAGAAGGGGGAAATAAGGCGGATGAGAGGACTCCTCTTAAACAAGAGAGGACCTTAATGTTCGTAGGGATGAAGGTAAATGGCAAGCCCAGTCGGGTGATGATAGACGCGGGTGCTACCCACAACTACTTGGCCTCGACTCAGGTGGAGTGCCTTGGTATAGTTGTAGGAAAGGGCAGAGGTCGTGTCAAGGCTATCAACTCGCCTCCTCAACCAGTGAATGGAATAGCCAAAAAAGTACTAGTGAAGCTTGGTCCTTATGAAGTAAAATTGAACTTGCATGTGGTGATCATAGATGAATTCGAGTTGATAGTTGGGTTGGAATTCTTGAGGCAAACCAACACCATGCCCGTACCGTATGCAAACATGCTACTGATGATGGGATAAAACTGGGCCAAGCCCTGCATTATCCCGTGCATACCAATAAAGATGGCCGCTGAGAACATCTCGGCCTTGCAGTTGAAGAAGGGAGTCAAAAGATATGAACCTACATTCCTACCTACCCTATGCATTGAGGGTGCAAAGCGCTCCTCGGGTCCCATTACTACACCCGTGAAAGGGCTACTACTGGAGTTTGAAGATGTCATGCCACAAGATATGCCAAAGCGACTCCTGCCTAGGCGTACTGTGGACCGTGAGATTGAGTTGGTGCCGAGTACGAAGCCACCCGCCCGGGCGACCTATAGAATGTCACAACCCGAACTCATCGAGGTTCAGAGACAGTTGACGGAAATTCTAGACACAGGGATCATTGTGCCCTCCAAATCCCCACATGGGTTCCTTGTGCTATTCTAAAAGAAACATGATGGTAGTCTAAGACTTCGTGTAGATTATCGGGCTCTAAACAAAATCACTGTGAAGAACAAGTACCCTATTCTGCTCATGGCAGACTTGTTCGATTGATTGGGTGGTGCGACGGTGTTCACAAAAATAGACCTGAAGACAGGGTATTGGCAAGTTCGGATTGCTGAGGGTGATGAACACAAGACGACCTGTGTGACAAGATATGGGTCGTCCGACTTCCTGGTTATGTCGTTCAGCTTGACTAACACTCCAACCATATTTTGCACCCTGATGAACCAAGTATTCCGAAAGCACATTGACGAATTTGTGGTGGTCTATTTGGATGACATTGTGGTTTAGAGCCAAACACTAGAAGAACACCTGGAGCACTTGACCGGTTGCGGGAACACGAATTATATGCGAAGATATCCAAGTGCTTCTTTGCTCAAAAAAATATTGACTTCCTCGGACATGTCATTGAGGAAGGGCGAATCAAGATGGACCAACAAAAGATTCAAGCTATCACAGATTGGCCGCCGCCCAAGGATATCCATGCCTTGAGGGCGTTCCTTGGCCTATGCAATTTATATCGGCGATTTGTGAAAAATTACTCCCTCATCGTAGTGCCATTGACGGAACTCCTCAAGAAGGTCACGCCTTGGGATTGAGGACCCAGGCGAGCAGAGGCCTTCAACGCATTAAAAACGGCTATGTCTAGTAGCCCCGTCTTGGCCCTTCCTGATTTGGCCAAGCCATTCGAGGTACAAACAGATGCTTCCGACTATGCTCTTGGCGGGATCTTACTACAAGAAGGGAATCACATAGTGTACGAGAGCCAGAAGCTAAAGGATGCGGACCGACGCTATGACACCCACGAGAAAGAATTATCGGCTGTCGTTAATTGCTTACGCCTTTGGAGGCACTATCTGCTGGGAACCCCGTTCGTGGTCAAGACAAACAACACATCTGTTAGTCATTTCATGACCTAGTCGAGCTGAATGGCCGACAGGCCCGGTGGCAGGAACTCCTAAAGGAATTTCACTTCAACCTGGAATACCGAAGTGGGAAGACTAATCATGTTGCTGATGCACTCAGTCGGAGAGCTGACCTAGCATCGGTGTGCCTACTCGCCACCCTAAAGGGGAGCCAAGTAGCCACCAATAAAAGACTAGATACATGATCTACTCACCAAGTATCCTGGTGCATAATATTTGGTTGATCTGGTAGGACAGGGCGGATGAAGAGGCATGCTGATCAAAATCGTTGCTTTGTTGAATACCAAGTAGGTGACAAAGTGATGGTCAAAATCCCAAAGCGGTACTTGTTTGAAGGGGTCCATGACCCTCGCCTATTGCAAAAACACATTGGACCCTTGTTCATTGAAATGCGCATTGGAAAAGTCGCATACCAGGTGGATACCCTAACTTGGTGAAAAATCCATCCCGTCTTCCATGTCAGCCTTCTAAAACCTTTTCGGGAAGACACATAGGATCCTTCATGGAGCCAACTCACAATACCCAGTATTCTAGGCCCCAATTCGACTGGGAAAAGGCGTGTTGAAGTTATTCTTGGTGATCGGGTAATTCACGCCTCAAGGAAGGATCACCAAGAGTTCTTGGTGAAATGGCAGGGTTGTTATGCAGAGGAGAATGCTTGGGAGAGGGGAACAAACCTCAAAGCCTACAAGAGCCTAATTGAATATTATCTTGCAGGTAAGGCATCGGGGACGTTGTGAACTCAGGTGGGGGAAAATTTCATGGTCGACTTTCCAGCCATGCCCCATGACCCCTTGGACGCGTCCCGTGTCGTCCTAGCAAGCCTCCCAACGCCTAACGTCACAGACGGCCCCGTGGTCTTGGCTGCGCCAAGTGACAAGCGCGCATGTGCCTTTGTCGCCCCACCGATATCCCTCGCCAGCGCCCAATCGCAGGCAACTGCCAACAGCGCCGCGCGCGCAGATCGTGATGCCAAAGACAAGGTTGCTGACAACGAACCTATTTCTACCTTGTATATTACTAAGTCCTTTTCATTGTAGATATAAAGTAGTTTTATTTCATGTATTTCCATTATGATTCTCTAGCTTAGTTAGGTCAAGCCTTGTGACTTTGGTTTATTTTTTTTAAGCATTTTTAGAGGGGATCAAGCAATCAAAACTTTCTAGCAAGCAAAGAATTCGCTGTACTGGTGTCTCTCTCCCCCTCGATACCGCGTTGCCTTTCAAGCTTTCTTTCAATTCTCATTTATGTTCTCTCAATTGCTCTTGACATTGTTTTTCCGTATAGCACTGACAATCTCATCTAGCGTACGGAAGGGACCTCAGTTGGTGGACATCAACTGCATTGACATCAGTTGCTTAGCTTTACGTCGCCTTTCAAAGGAATCTCAGGAAGGCGCCGCGTAACAGTAAAAATGGTTAATAGGTAATTTTGATATAAAAAAGAAAATGTTAACCCTTTCTCCCTCACCTTACTCTTCGTCTCCACCTCCCTTTTCGGTGAATCTTAACATAACTCTGCCTTATTTCTCTCAAAACTCATTATGAACCTTCAAAATAGACCAACAAGGAATCCATCGGGAAATCTTCGAACCATCACTAGAGACAGAGACCACCAACAAGCAGTGACCACCACAAACTTTTATTTTTATCACATCTTATAGTCGAAAATAAACTAAAAAATTATTTTGAAAAACTCCACGAACCACCAAAAAGAGTGAAGAACTCACCAATAATTAACTGAAAAATCTTCTCCGACGAGTCCATATTTGCCTTTACATGTTTGTTTTTCAAGTTGAACGCTATGCCGGTCAGGGTAGTGATCTTGCCAATTTGAGTTTTAAAAGTGATTTATAGACGAGAAGAAAGAAGGAGCCAGATATGAAAAGGGAGTATAAAATCTCTAGCTAGAGTCGCTATCCTTTTTTTGTTAATTATGATGGAGGTAGCTTTTTATAATGGGTTAAAGTTTAGTTAGTCATGTTTGCAGAGTTGATTTTTCCACACTAAAAAATAGTATGTATATTTAAAAATTAATGATATAGCAAGCGAGGTAGATCTAATGTGTCATTCACATTGGACAAGTGAGGAACACACAAGGGATAAGGGGTTTAAAATATTAATTTTGAACATATTCATGTGTCGATTAAATTTCATGAAGTTAGAGGATGAGAAACAAAGTCCCGTGCAACTAGAAAGGCCTATTTGTCTAGGGCAGCTCGATGCCTTAAGTTCCCGTTTTGTACGGGGCTCGAGTAAGGGCTAGACCACAAATGTCTATTGTACGCAACCTTACTAATGTAAGAAGTTGTTTTCACGACTCGAGCTCGTAAGCTCTTTTATCACATGACAACAACTATACCAGTTACACCAGGGGCTATCTTGTCTATTGTCCCTTAACCAAAAAGGGAAAGTAAACGGGGAGAAAAAGAAGAAATATTAAATCTGGATTGTATAAGAGAGAAAAATACAAACTATGTCCATTTATAAGTAGCTTAATACAAAAAATGGCCAATTCATAAAATATTACTTATATTAGCCAATTAGCTATTTGAAAAAAAAAATTAATTTTTTGTTTTCTTTTGAGTGGTGTTATTAGAATAGATTGGGTACATTTTAAGGAGCTTGAATTTAAATTTTGAGATAATTTGGTGAAGTTTTGAGGTGGTTTGACTTGAAAAGTCGAAGTAGAAGATAAACATGAATAGAAAATGATATGTGTATCACTTGTATCAAAATGTGTATCACTTGTATATCCATATATACCTGCGTGTGATTTATTACGCGGCGCCTTCCTGAGGTTCTTTGGAAGGGCGACGTAAGGCTAAGCAACCGATGTC
>ML393456.1:0-13126 GCA_005239525.1 Nicotiana knightiana
ACACATTGCAGGAATATAAAAGCGTGTCCTAATTTGGGGAGCCTCGTTGTGCCCGAGGTAGGCGTAGCGACATGTTGATTTGGCGAACTTAGATGCCAATAATTGCCTCATTTCATTAATGTAAAAGTAGATGAATCTAAATCGACATTGAATAAGAAAAGTTACTAATGGCACTATTACATTTTAAAAAGCAAGTAAATCTAATCTACTTAGTCCCAGAAGGACCTTCCCCAGGCTTGATCTTCTTGGCTCTGTCGATCAGGTTCCCCAGATCATGCATGTCCAACAACAGATATACTCTTCCTAGATTCCCTCCTTCGCTTCCCTCAGCATTCTGGCAGTCGACGACTCTTTTCCTTGTCTTCGCCTCTAGTTCCATCAGACCCTGCTCCAAATATTCCAAACTCTCATTGGATTTGATAGCCATTTCCTTCCACTCATTGATCAGTTCCATATCAGTATGTTGTTTCTCCAGATGCTCGGCCTCAGAATCACGAACCCTTTTGGCAGTTTATTGTATTTCACTTGGGCCTCATCAACTTCGTCTATGACCCTGTTTCCCCCACCGATTCCCGGCTCAACTATCCCTGCTATGTTGTCTTCTAACAATGATAGGTAAAAGCGTACATGCCCTATGTGGTACCTGTCTGGCTCGATGGTTTCCTTTTCTATAATAATCTTTAGATGCCACATATGCTGAGCTTCACATTTGTACGGGATGTCGTCATCCTGAAAATTCGCCTTGTAATGACTCATTTTAGAAACTTGCGATATGACTTGCTTTCTGCTGCCTGTCTCATAATCTTGATGGGAACATAAGGGTATATTCCCCTTAAACCGATCAACACCAGGTGCGGAACGTCCCTCAATTTGATGATGAACTCAGTGATAGGGAACCATTCAAACATCCATTGAACCTGGTCCTCGGTCAGATTGTCAAAAAAATGCGCCCATTCTGTAGCATTTTTCGGTTGAGAAAACCTGTCTAGGATGTAGGTCATTCTCTTAGGGTGATGGAAGGCTATATGATCTTCACACCCTTCGTGGAAACTCTTCACGATATTGAACCCTTTGGAGATGCTCCAATAACCAAACCTGTAGTAGCAGATTAAAACCCTCAAAGTGTTTGAACCCCTTCTGCCAGCGGTCCAAGGCTCGGTATATGTCTGCTATGATCATAGGGAAAATGGTATATGTTTTCCCCTCGATCCCCTCCATTAAGGTTATTTCTTCCATAGCCAGTCTAGTGTGAATCCTGACTCCTTTACTCGGAAATACTATTATACCCAGGAAGAAAACGACACAAAAACCCTATGGTGAATATGACCCAAGGAAGTAATAGAGAATTCATCGTGGAAGATACGATAGGATTTGCTGTGACCGTATCGTTCATAGAGATAGTCAAAAGTTATGTAGGACTCGGTCAGGCACTGTAAGTCATCGTTCTTTTTCAAACCCATCATTTTCAGGACCCCCCAGCGGCACGATTTTCCGGCACCAACAAACCTGGACTTCCCCAAGGTAATCCCGTGAAGCCCCCTATCTCCTCCAAGAGGGGGGTCATTTCTATGTTGCCAAAATGGAACACAGACCTTTCTCTGTCCCAGAACATAATGGCTGCTTTGATCAACATATTTTTCGGTTGGACATTCAGTAAAGAGGGAAAGTTTTTTAGGACCCTCTTTACATGGTCTTTGTCACTTGGCGAAAGGTCTTTCCACCAATCCAGCAACAATGTTGGTATACTTTGGACCATGCCCAACCTAGGGACTTCGTGCCTCCTTTTTTATAAAATAGATAAGGTTATACCCTTTACCCCTCCGGATTTAACTACTTATACATTAGTGATTCCCATATTGGCATTTATTTCTCAAAATTAATGTACAGATCATGATCCCGTCTGTTGGGATTATAAGAACCTCGGTGGACATTTGGATAAGGATTAAAGGGTTATTGTACGGAAATTTCTAGATAATGTTGTATTATACTCTATGGTTATATGGGTTTTATTGAATTATTGAGTTGTTATTTGTAAAGGATGTAGTGTGCGTGGAGTAGGAATTCGCTTGGTTGCTCGAGGGGTATGGGTTACTCCCTTGGGTGTTGGTGTTCTAATGGGGCTTAGGTCGTTCGATATGCTTGGTCGATTTAATTAATATTTGAGCAGAGTAAGTGACTCTTGAGAATGGTTCTAATAGATTCAAGATTTATAGGTAACAATTGGGAATCTTAAGGATGGGTATTTGGCTAGAAATTGAGATTCACGTTGGATGATGTCAAGACTTGGGGAATTTCTATGTCATTATGGATTCCACATATCAATATCAGGAAGGTGAAGTTAATGTCTTTAGACTCGCATGAAATTTCTTTAGAGTAAGTATTTGAATTGCGGTACTTTTGAGGTGCTTAATAGAACATTCAATGGCATATCAGCCTTAGGGCGGTACGGTTTATGCTACTCGCATGCTGAATTTTGGTGGAGGATTGTGGTAATATGGCGAGTAGAAGAATAAATTTGAAGGTAGTTCATAAAGAATTCGGAGAAATTTGACAGCGTGGTAGTAGGTTGGGTTGGCATGGTAATGTGTATGATCGACTCGTTGGGTGCTCATGACGTGGAGAGTTTCTATAGGTGTTTCGTGGTGAGACTCTTGGGTTTTAAAGGCTTGCATAGCTTAGTTGAGTTAGAGGGATTCAGTCCTGTTGGTTTGGTTAAGTGCAGTGGGTTTCAGAGGGTTCTTTATGGTCGCTACAATGGTTTGAGATGTATATTACCTACTGGTGTGTGGGGCATGTGGCGTATTGTAATTTTCTCCAGAATAAAATCAAATGGAAAGTTCTTAGGTAATTGAGTATATAGTTGCTTGCTACTCAGAGTGTATTTTAAGTTTTTTTTTATCTTTCATATGGTGGCATAATGGGTGCTGCGATGTGCACTGTGTTTTGGCTTATGCACGATCTCAGATGACCAGATAGATGGTATGGCTTCTAGATATTGCTTGGTCCAGCTGTATTTTAACCCCCCCCCCCTTCGTTATTGTATTCATTGATGACATCTTGGCGGCCGCGTCCTCCTCTTTCCTCTCCTTTCGGATCGGTCGGGGTTTTTGACGTTATTGGACAACTCATTTCCTTTTGGGATAAAGGATGTGAAGGACTTGAAGAGTCACCACCTAATGAATTAAGGTGCTTTAGGGAACCTATTAAGGGTCACAATAACAATAATTGAATAACCAGGTATTGGGTAAGGGCTTGAAATTACTCCGAGGGGAAGGTGTTAGGCACCCCTCAAAGTCAAAAACTGTGGTTCCCAGCCAAACGAACTTTGTGAATTTAAGCAAGTAGCAAATAGGCAGTCAATGTATACACATGGGAAAAAGTAATGGTTTTGAAAAGATTCGCAGTCTAAGCACACATATGTAGGGGATAGGGGAGTCCTAAGGTTTTTACCCTATAGGATCACGTCAATGCAATTTCCGGTAATCACTCCTCGATGAGGGGATACACGTGGCATTAGCGCACCGGTCGTCATATCCATATCTACCCTTTACCCTACCCTTTAACGGTTATTAAGCGAGTTTATTTAGCGATCTGTATGCGTGCTGTTACACGTCCCTTCCTTGTAGTCCTGTAGGAATTTAGGACCTCTAGATATAGGTAGTTCTAGACAAACACCTAAGGGTTTGAAAGGAGAAAATTCTAAGAAATAGAAAGAACAAATAGGACTAATCAGACTAATGTAGGAAAGCAATTATGAGGCCCAGATTTACCTCCAAAAGTAACACACATAATCAGCACGTTCAAACACAACAAGAAGCAGTTTTATTAGATAGGATCCTAAGCAGGAGTCTAAGTGAGCACTCATGCACAGAAATATGCAGCTTTATTTTTTATAAACTCAGAAGCAGGGGCCTAATCAGTTTGCCTACTGATTTTTAAGAATGTTAATATTTAATCAATTCAGAAGTTGTTTTACCTAAAAGCATGTTGTTCTAGGTGTTACGAATATGCACGGATTGTTACCAGTTTTATCTAAAACAGGATAATCATATGTTAGACTGTGTTATACCTTTTCATGAATTGTAGTTTAAACTAGGCGTGGTTATGCAAATGCAACAGAGTCCTAGAGCATGGTATCTAATATGCACATATAAAATGCAGAATAGTTAAGACATAATTTCAGACTGCACAGAATTCCTAAAACATGATTTCTAAATGCACAAAGAATTACAGGATGATTGAAAACATGATTTTGAATTAACAGAAGTAACAGTTTTATATTAACTTTATTATCCTAGGAGTAGGATTTCTAAGTGGTAGGCATAATCATAAATTAAGGACATGCTGTGTGTTGAAGCAGTAAACATGAAAAGCCTTAAGGACATGATATCTAATGCATGTTTGGCATGGTTTGAATTAATATGTTGGTCCTAATCATGGATTCTAATGCAGATATATGGAATGTAAAGCCTAAGGCATGATTTCTACCCAATAATAGAATATATAGCCACCCTTCCCATTTCACTAGCCAACCCCAATATTTGTTTCCAAGATTTAATTACAGACCAATTGAATAAATTACATAAATATATAAAGGAAAAGAAGAAGTTAAACTATAGGTAGCCTGATGTTGGCCCAAATGTACCAAATTTTTCATAGCCTCATATGCCAAAGTCATAGCCTTTCTCATGTCCGGGTGTGTCAGAGTTCCCTAAGGACCTCAAGGATCCCAGGTAGTTCTCACACCCAGATTTCATAACCAGAAATGAGTAAGTGCAGTGTGGAAGTGTCAGCTCCAGTGCATCAGAGTTCAGAAGGATCTCACAGGAATCCCAAAGCAGTCACACACTGGAGGGGCAGAACTTAAGGACCTAAGAGTAGAGTGAGAGTGCTTGATATAGTTTTTAAAAATGCTTTGGTATAAAACAGTATTGAAAAGACTCAGTGAAGTAAAGAAGTCCTATAAAATAGGAGTCGATTAGTAGTAAAATAATTTGAACAAGAACAATGCAAACACTTGAAGAATCAAATAAATAGCAGAACACTGGAAAGCAAGCAGGTTCAACAGTCTTTCATACAGGGAGATTGGGAATTTGGGACACATAGGACATATACAGTGAACACATAACAAGAAGAAGCACAGAAGTTCTATAGGGGGTTTATTGGATTAGGGGATAGCTAATAATACAAACACAGTCTAGGATTGTGGATTTCAAAACAGACAAGTGGGACATAGTTACATTAAACATAATTAAGCATAGAATCAGACAACTTAGGGTAACAAATTTGCTTTGCAATGAAAGGTTCATACTAGAAACCAGACAAACATAAACAGAGCAGAGTCAGGCTGGACATGCTATAAGGAGTAAACAAGTTCATAAACATGCTGATCCTAAGTTGAATTAGGACAGAACTAATATGGTAAGTGAAACATGCTAACTACATATTGAAAAGCTTCAGAATACCAGACATAGAACAATAATCAGTAAATTACAATAGTAAGAAAACACATTGAGGTTGGAACTAGGATTTAAATCAGAACATACCAGTTAAGTAGAGTAGATACTAAGCGTAGAGCAGTAGTGTGCAATAACTAGCCTTGGCTTACAATCGGCTAGTTCAGTAATAATAGCAAGTAACAAGAGAGAGAGCAAAAAAGCTTTAAGTGTGAGAGAGAGTTGTGAACTAATGTCCGTGTCCTTTTTTTAATGAGAGTAGAAGAGAGCAATCTATATAGTAGTTTGAAATCTAGGTAAATATGGTAAGAGTCAAAATTGTTCAGTAATTGAAGAACTCAGAATCAATTAGAGTTAAATCAGTGCTAGTACTCCCTCAATTAAGGGAGTTAACTTCAAACGGTAAAAGACATGTAACAAAAATAAGGAAAGAGATCATATATGGCTGAAATATAGCTAAGAAAATAATTCAAACATAGTACATGTATAGAGTAAGCGATTAAGGCTAGGTACATAAGGTTCTAATTAAGCAAATAACATAAGAATCAATTAGCAGTATAGTCAACCACATAATAAGGCAAGAAAATAATTTAGAAGTCGGAAACCAATAAAGGGAATCAACCAGAGGAAATCAGTAAAGGGTATCAATTACGGGAAATTAGGGACTTAAACAAAATAACATTGATTAAAGGAAATTACTACAAATTTCTAGAATAAACATAGTATAGGCAGGGAGAAGAAAAATCAGGAACCCTAATGAGCGTAACGGGGTAGAAATCACAGAAATTCAGAACATATTCTGAGAAACAGACATGCATACAAATCAAACGAAAAAATCAGCATAGACAAACTCAGAACCCACAACTAAGCCAAGAAATTAGGGGTTTTAGCACGGTTAATCAGGTTAAAGGGAAAACCTAAATAAACCATTTAAAAATAGTAAATATTATAGAATAACACTTAAAATCAGAGGAAAAGTCATTTTGAAAAAAAAGGGGATAAGAAACCTTAGTTATGGAGACGAAGAGACGTTTTGAAAAGAGCAGAAAGATTCTCATGGAAAACAGTAAAATAACTCAGAATACTCTTAGATATATTGCAAATCTAACGAGTCAAGATATAAAAATTGGGTTTCGGTGATGAACAACCCAGAGGTAGAGAGATCCTGGCTTATAAACCACAAGTTTAGCCGGAACATAAAAGATCTTACTCAATCGAGCCATGGCGGCTTGAGAATGGTAAGCACGAATCAGGGGAGAGAAGTGAACTGCCACTGGTCCCTTCAGGACCTCGAGACAGCAAGAAACATGGCATAGGAGGAGCCATAGAGGCTACGGGTGGTAGAGTCCACCATTTTTACCGACGAGCCAGCAATCGACGAGGGGAAGCTAGGGTTAGGGTAGAGGGAGCTTGAGAGAGAATGAGAGGGTGTGACGGTAGAGAGAATGAGACAATGAGGGAATGGGGGTAGGTCGTTTAGGTTAATTAAGGTAATGGTGAATCTGGGTCGTTGATCAAAATTGATCAACGGCCAAGATTTAATCAGATACTAGGTCGGGTAATTTAGGAATTGGGCTAGTTTAATTAAGGAATTTGGGCTGGTTTAAATAGGTTATAATTGAAATGAAATGGGGCAATTTGTTAAATACCCGAATTAAATTAGTTGAAATAATTTATAACATAACTGCTAATTAAAAAAGAATTCTATGCATGGAAATATTTTTTTTTAAAAATGATTACTTGGTATTTAAAAAATATAAAGGGCTAATTTCTATTAGAAAATAGTACAAAATTATATGCATGGGCTATAATTGCAAAGTTATTGCAAGTATAGCCAAAAGGTGCCAATTTGGCTATTTATGGCGTAATTGGTCTTAATAGGACCATAAATTGTAAATTAAATCAATAAATGCTTTTGAAATTATTTGGGATGCAATTTTGTAATTATTTCTTGGAAATCAAATGCTGGACAATTTTATAAAAATGCAGAAAATTTATGGAAAAACACCAATTGCTATTAGCATGATTTTGAAGGTATATATATGCAATTTTTAAAAATATTTTTGAAAAAATAGGGTATCAACACTGGCGTACTCTCATAGCCAGGTGGAGCATACTCAACATATTCGAGGATGGTATTACAGAGATTGAGAGAGGAGAAGCTTTATGCAAAGTTCTCCAAGTGTGATCCTTATGTTGTTTTGTAGCAAGTTCTCTTATATGTTGTAATTTGAGTTTAGATCACCTGTGGAAGTTGGCATGACTATTATAATGGTTAATGCGGGATTTCCAGATGATTTGAGATATTGGATGGGTTGTGTTATATTAGCTTATAAGGGATTTAGCCGAATCTCACTGTGGTATAGTGGCGGTGATAGCGTATGGGCATTGAGAGTTATTGTTTGTCATGATCTATGGATTCGAGCCAAATGGGGGAGTCTGCCATTGATAAGTTAGTTGCATGATTAGGTGTTGTGTTGGTTTCAGTTCGAGGTATTCTGGTGAATCAGTTATGACCTGCAGAGGTGGAGTTTGAGAATGACTCGAGTAATGGAAATTTTGGGTACATGTTGTATTATAGTCTATGGGGAAATGGGTTCTATTGAATGATTAAGTTGTATTTGTAAAAGGTGTAGTGTATGTTGAGTAGGAACTTTCTTGGTTGCTTAGGGGTGTGGGTTACTCCCTTGTGTGTTGGTGTGTTGATGAGGGCACATATCGTTTGGTCTGTTTGATTAGTTTAATTGAGATTTTCATATAGTGTATGACTCTCGATAATGATTCTGATGGATTCAAGGTTTGTGTATAACAATTGGGAAACTTCAATATGTGTATTTGGCTAGAAACTGAGATTTACATTGGAAGGTGTCAAGATTTGTGGTATTTCTATATCGTTGTTGATTCTACATTTTGGTATCATGAAAGGGGAAGAATAGTTTAAATTCATAGAAAGTCTCTTTAGTGTAAGTCTTTGAGATGTGGTACTTTGGTGTGCTTAAGAGCTATTCAGCGGCTTATGGGCCTTAGGGCGATGTGTTTTTATGTTAGGGTCTCGCGTAGTTATTTCTGGTTGAGGATTTTGGTACTATGGCAAGGAGAAGAATCAATTTGAAGGTAATTCATAAGGAACTCGTAGAAATAGGATAGCTTGGTAGTAGATTGGATCGGCATGGTAATGAGCAAGATCGGTTCTTTGGGTGCTTATGATGTGGTAAGGTTCTACGTGTGATTTGTGGAAATGGTCTTTGGTTTTGACGGTCTGCATAGCTTAATTGAGTTGGAGGGATTCAGTCTTGACGGGTTAGATCAGTACGATGGGTTTCAGAGGGTTCTTGATGGTCTCTACCATAAGTTGATATGTATATTTCCTACTTGTGCATGGTGCATGTGGCGTATTGTAATTTTCTCCGGAATAAAATCAAATGGAAAGTTCTTAGCTAATTTAGTATTTAGTTGCTTGCGACTCAGAATGGATCTTGAGGTTTGTCGTATCTTTCATATGGTGGCATAATGGGTGCGATGTGTGGTATAGATTGAGATTGCAGGTGCAATGTCACGATGTGGTTTGAATGGGGTATTCTAAATTCTTAGGTAGCATGGATGGTATCAGATAATCAGATAGATGATGTTACTTCTAGATATGGCTCGATGAAGGTGTAAGTTTCAGAAGATGCACTGTGTCTTGATTTATGGAGGCTTCATTGGTGTGGCAGCACTTTCTATGTTGGTTAGCTGTGGGTATTCAAATTTGGCCTTATAACACATACAAATTGTAGGGGTATTCCTCGTGGGTGATCGCGTATTGGAGAAGTATTAGACATTCAGGCGACGNATTGGTGTGGCTGCACTTTCTATGTTGGTTAGTTGTGGGTATTCAAATTTGGCCTTATAACAAATAAAAATTGTAAGGGTATTCCTCGTGGGTGATCGCGTATTGGAGAAGCATTAGACATTCAGGCGACAGAGTTGAGATCGGGTATGGTGATTATTGTGCGCTAAGGGTTTGGAGACTGGAAACTCGAACAAGTAGATGATTTCATAATTGAGGGTTCTAGAGATATAGCCAAGGTTAGTCAGAGGATATTGTGTATTGTGATTCATTCATGGTGAACCTTCGGAGGGTAATTTGTCTATTGTGCATGAACAGATTGATTTGGGGTTCATTAGTAGGCCCAATACGGATAGGTTTTTTGCACCGAGTCAGATTGATTGGCTCCGTAGTGCTATATTTAGAGGCATGCCAATTAGTGGTGGTTGGGCTTATCTGTGTTCTGGGATGATTTATGAGATACTCTTCCCTACTACGAGGAGATGTGATTTGTTGTTCTTAGGCACACATGGTGCAGTTCTATTGTGGTCTTATAGCGGCATTTGAGTGAGATAAGTAATTGCGTATTGCAGGATTGAGGCGTATTGGTTATGTTCTTTCGGGTTTCATGTGGAATTATATCATCTGATTCTCCATGGTTATGGTAATGCGCTTTGAGTACTTGACGTCGAATTTCGTGTGGTTATTGATTTTGAGCAAGGCGGAGCGAGGTATAATATGGAATAACGCTTTGATGGGTTTTCAAATTACAGCGAGGTATGTTGAGATATGATCCTTAGGTGTTGATTCGTGCGTTTGGGTTATGCGGTGTGTGAGGATTTCCTAGCATTGCGTTGTGATGATACACATTGATCTTGCGGGACAGTTCCCTTGTTTGATGTCATTTAGCATGCTTGAGTCCATTTGGGATGTTGCATATTTGTGCACGGACTGCACGGGTTGGGGCTTTCAGCTGTATTGATACGTCACATCACTAGAGTGGTTATGGTAGATGAGATGAGGTCATCAAACCTAGAATGGGTGCTACCGGATCTGGTTGCAGTATATTTGGGAGGATATATTTCCTGTCGAAGAGAGGGAGTTCCATCACTTGTTGATCCGACGAATGGTTATGGGTTTCTGCATGTTTCTTTCATCATTGGCAGTATATGAAGGTGTTAGAGTGGGTCTCTGTTTGATAATAGGTTTATTACCGAAATTGGGTTGCTTGACCAGCTGTTGTGATTAGAAATTATCGCTATGGGTGTTTGAATTATGTGGGATATCATGTGATTTCTTCTTGAGTTATGGCTATAGCTGGATACAGTTTGTTCAGACTTATACAACGTGTGGATGCATGATTCTGATCTTATAGAAAAGTTCGGATATGGAAATTGGATTCTAAGGCTTATGGGTGAGGTCGGATGAAGAAATTTCAGATGTGTTGTGTTGTAGGATCTATACGGGACAGGGTGACATGGGATCACCCCCGGGTATCTACGTGGTAAGGTTATTCAGCAATTTGATGGCTTTTGGAACAACTCTTGCCACGTTTGAGGACGAACATGTGTTTATGTGAGGGAGGATGTAACAAGCCGGCCGGTCGTTCCGAGAGTTATAGCCCCGTTTCCCCCATTTATGCTTCATTATTTGTTGTTCAACTCTATTATGTTGTGTCGGTCGGCTGGCTAGGGTTTGGAGTGATTTTTGGAAAGGAATGAGACACTTAGTCTCTTAAGTTGGTTACTTAGTTGGAAAATTCAACCGAAAGTTAGCTTATGGGTAAATGATCTCGTAATTGGGTTTTATGGTCTGAATAGCTTCGTTAGGTGATTTGGACCTAGAAGTGGGTTCGATATGTTATTCGGAGCTTCGTGGTAGAATTAAGCTTGAATTGGCGAAATTAAATTTGGCAATTTCTGGTCGGCAATGGAAAATTAGATATAGGGGTCGAAATGGAATTTTGGAATTTGGAATAGGTTCGTAGTGTCATTTGTGATGTGTGTGAAACATTTCAGGTAATTCATACATGGTTTGGTTGGTTTCGGCATCGTTGGCCAATTTTGGAAGTTTAGAAATCCTTAGGCGTGAATTCGGGGTTAATTCGGTGTTTTGATATTGTTTTGGGTGTTCTGAAGGTTCGAATAAGTTCATGTGATGATATGTAAGGTGTTGGTATATTTGGCTGAGGCCCCGGGAGGGGGGGGGGATCGGGATGGTATCAGATGGTTATCGGAGAAGTTGGAAGTTGGATTTTTTGCAGCTGAAGTTGCTGCTTCTGGTGTGTCCGCACCTGCGGAGTGGGGACCGGATGTGCGATGATCACAGGCGCGGGAAGTAACCGCATATGCGGAATTTGTGGCAGGAGCGGAGCAATTGACCGCACCTGCGAGCCCGCAGGTACGAGGCCAGGGGATTGGAGCTTTTATAGGATTTTGAAGAGGGATTCAAGGGGAAACTCGTAGAGGTAATGTTTTTGAACCTAAAACTCGATTCTGTGGTGATTTTCAGTAGATTAAGCATGAAATGTGTGGAGATTAGGGGTGAAAATTGGGGAATTAAGGCTTGAAACTTGAGAGTTACATTTGGGTAATTGAAGGGTCAAACGAAGTTAGGTTTTGGTGAATTTGGTATGTATAGACTCGTGAGGATAAGCATTCTAGTGTTGTAATTTTTATCGGATTCTGAGACGTGGGCACGGGGGTCGGGTTTGGCCAAATTTGTTAATTTTGATTTAATTTGATAATTTTCGCGTGGGCTTTTTTCCTTTAGCATGTATTAATGATGTGATACTGATTTTTGATAGATTCGGGGCGATTTGAGGCCGAGTCGAGGGGCAAGGGCATCGCACAATAGATTTTTGTCTATTTTGAGGTAAGTAATGATTGTAAATCTAGACCTCAGGGTATGAAACCCCGGGATTTCGTCCTATTTTGTTGTATGAGGTGATGCACATGCTAGGTGATGGGCATGTGGGCATGCACCGGTAGGGATTGTGACTTGGTCTGTCCCGTAGCAACTGTAGAGTTGCCTATTTTTGATAAAACCTGTAATGTATCTAAGTATTTTAGAAATGATTCTTATAAGTTGGGCTGAATGCCATGTTTGGGCCTTGTGCCAGTACTGTTTGGACCCTCAGGGGTGTTTTATTACTATCCTCACCCTGTTTTGATCTGAAATCTACACTTAGTCATGATTTTNGGGGATTGGAGCTTTTGGAGGATTTTGAAGAGGGATTCAAGGGGAAACTCGTTGAGGTAATGTTTTTGAACCTAAAACTCGATTCTATGGTGATTTTCAGTAGATTAAGCATGAAATTTGTGGAGATTAGGGGTGAAAATTGGGGAATTAAGGCTTGAAACTTGAGAGTTACATTTGGGTGATTGAAGGGTCAAACGAAGTTAGATTTTGGTGAATTTGGTATGTATAGACTCGTGAGGATAAAGATTCTAGTGTTGTAATTTTTATCGGATTCTGAGACGTGGGCACGGGGGTCGGGTTTGGCCAAATTTGTTAATTTTGATTTAATTTGATAATTTTCGCGTGGGCTTTTTTCCTTTAGCATGTATTAATGATGTGATACTGATTTTTGATAGATTCGGGGCGATTTGAGGCCGAGTCGAGGGGCAAGGGCATCGCACAATAGATTTTTGTCTATTTTGAGGTAAGTAATGATTGTAAATCTAGACCTCAGGGTATGAAACCCCGGGATTTCGTCCTATTTTGTTGTATGAGGTGATGCACATGCTAGGTGATGGGCATGTGGGCATGCCACGGTAGGGAATGTGACTTGGTCTTTCCGTAGCAACTGTAGAGTTGCCTATTTTTGATAAAACCTGTAATGTATCTAAGTATTTTAGAA